>ML794136.1:323382-352739 GCA_009831015.1 Picea engelmannii
CTGTTCAAGTGTTATTTCTGTTGCTATTTCGTATATCATTTCTGTGTATTGTGAAGATTATGCTGGATATTTTACTGTTATTCTGTTATTTCTAGCATTTCGTTTCTGTACTGCATATTTTATATATCTGGTATCTTGCAACTCGATTGTTGTTGTACCTGTTGGACTATACTCCACCTTGGACTTGGAAAAATTCTCATCTTCACCTTCATTCTTGAAGACCAATTGAAACTTGGCATGAACTCATTTTATCCCTGGTTACTCCCTTTGTTAATATGTCTACAGGATTCTAGCTAGTATGTATCTTTTCCAACTTCAAATGTCCATCTTCCAAGATGGGTTGTATGAAATGGTACCTGAGTTGTATATGCTTATTCTTTGAATGGAAGGTTGAGTTCTTTGCAATATGAATGACACTATCACTATCATAGTACAACTTGTTATTCTCCTACTTCTTTCCCAATTCCTCCATAAACCTATGTAACCAAATCATTTCTTTACTAGCCTTTGTAGCAACAACATACTTTGCTTCTGTTGTTGAAAGTGCAACAACCTTTTGTAGTTTTGAAATTCAACTTACTGTTGTTCCATCTACATTAAAAACATACCCTGTGGTGCTCCTCCTTCTATCTTTATCACCTTCCATATCTGAATCAACATATCCCTGTAGAACAGTGTCTGAACCTCCAAAACATAATGCATGAGTAGAAGTACCTCTCAAATACTTGAGAATCCACTTTACTTCCTCCCAATGTTCTTTACCCGGATTTTTCATATACATGCTCACAACTTCCACTGCATGTGCAATATAAGGTCTTGTGCAAACCATCGCATACATCAAAATCCCAACTGTTGATGAATAAGGGACCTTGGGCATGTATTATATCTCCTCCTGTGTCTTGGGACACATTTCCTTAGTTAATTTGAAATGGTTGGCCAAAGGTGTACTAACTGGTTTTGCATTCTGCATTCTAAACCTCTCCAACACATTCTCTATGTACTCACCCTGAGACAATGTCAATTTGTGATTTTTCCTATCTCTTGTTATTCTCATACCAAGGATTTTCTTTGCAACACCCAAATCCGTCATCGCAAATGAATTAGCTAATTTCTTCTTGAGCACATTTATATCCTGCATATTAGACCCTGCAACAAGCATGTCATCTGAATACAATAGCAAAATAATATAGCTTCCATTTTTTATCCTTTTAAAATAAACACAGTAATCAAAATGACATCTACTATAACCTTGTTTTGTTATAAACCTGTCAAAATTCAAATACCACTGCCTTGGAGCTTACTTTAGTCCATACAAGATCTTCTTCAAACTTCATACCAAATTTTCCTTTCCTTTGACCTCATACCCTTATGGTTGTTGCATACAAATATCTTCCTCCAAATCCCCATGGAGAAAAGTTGTTTTTACATCTAATTGTTCAAGATGAAAACATTCTACTTCCACAATACTTAAAATAGTCCTAATTGAAGTCATCTTAACAATAGGAGAAAATATTTCATCAAAATCTATAACTTTCTTTTGTACAAACCCCTTTACAACAAGTCTATCCTTGTACTGTTTTTTTCTTCCATCTTATTCCTTCAACTTGTAAACCCATTTATTCTACAATGCTCTTTTTCCTGGAGGCAACTGAACCAAGTCCCAAGTATGATTATTTACCAAGGAATCAATTTCCTCTTTCATGCATTTCTCCCACTTATTTTTAGTGTCTACCTGCATTGTCTCTTCATAACATTCTAGTTCACTAGAATCAATCAACAATAAATAATACAACGAAGGAGAGTATTGTTCATGGGGTCTACTTAACCTGGTAGATCTTATAACAACACGTGTAGGATTTTTGGGTAGATGTTTCTCTTGTTGCTGTACATTTTGATTTTCTGGTACCTTTGGAATTTCTTTTCCAATGATCTCATCAAACATTGTATATTCTGGTTTTTCTTTTTCCTTTTTATTTCCTTGCAACTGATCTTTATACATGACTTTCTCATTGAATATGACATATATACCCCTAATGATATTGTGATTTTCATAATCCCATAAGCAATAACCAAAATCATTAACACCGTATCCAATAAAGGTACACTTCTTGGATTTTTCTTCAAGCTTTGTTCTATTTTATTTATCAATATGGACAAATGCTTCACAACCGAAAGTCTTTAGAAATGAATAGTTTAAATTTTTACATGTCCATGCCTCCTTTGGAATTCCACCATCCAAATAACTTGAAGGTCCTTTGTTTATCAGTTAAACATCGGTATCTATAGCATCTACCAAAACTATAAGGGAAACCCTACATGCAATCTTATACTCCTTGCACGCTCCATGATGGTCTTGTTCATCCTTTCTGACACACCATTTTCTTCTGGTGTTCCTGGAACTGTCTTATCTCTACAAATCCCATGATATGAAAAATAATCATCAAACTCCTTTATGTAGTATTCACCTCCATTGTCTGATCTAAGACACTTCAACATTTTTCTTGTCTCATTCTCATCCAAATATTTCCATTTCTTAAAAGTATCAAAAACATCATATTTTTGTGAATGCAATAAACCCAAGTTTTTCTAGTTTCATCATCAATAAAAGTAACATAATAGCAAGAGCCACCGAGATATGATAACTGAGTTGGTCCCCATACATTTTTATGCACAAGCTCTAACCTTTCACTCTTCTTTTCTTTTCCGACTATGAGAAATCTAACTCTCTTCTATTTTCCATAAACGTAATGCTCATAGAAATCCAAATCAATTTGTTTATTATCTAGCAACAAATTCATTTTGTGAAGTATATGCATCCCCTTCTCACTCATGTGTCTAATCCTACGATGCCAAATTGTTGTATCCACTCCTATAGAAGCTAAAGAGATAGAAGAATCATTATTACAAGTACATAAATACAATGTACCTACCTTCTCTCATTTTTCTATCACCAGTGATCCTTTGGTGACCTTCCATCCCTTATCTGTAAATATAGATATACAACCTTCACTTCCCAACTACCCTGTTGAAATTAGATTTTTCCTTAGATTTGGTACATGTCTTAACTCTTTCAATAACCATTGGTTTCCATTCTCTTTGCTTTATTTTTACCTTACCCATTCCAACAATTTTGCATGGTGCATCATCACCCAAATGAACCTGTCCAAAATCACCTTGAACATAATATAGAAAATGTTGTTGATTAAATGAGTTGGTTGTCATTGATGCCAACCCTTGAAGAAAGTATGGTAGCACAATGGATTGGGTAATGGACCCAATTTTGTTTGATGAATAATGATATGAGTTTTGAGATATTTGCAGGTAAGACTATTCCAAATGGATAGTACATGTCATGCCATTTCCGGTGGTATGTGGAAAATCACATAAATCCTCACGGTTAGAGAGTTATGGCCATGTGAAGTTTGAGAACCCTCATGAGTCATCTAGAATACCCTAAAAGTCAAAGTGTTTGCAAAAGAAATTATTTAAATAATAAAGTTAATGGAGAACTCCCTAAAATAAGGAAAGTGGAATGCTACATGAAAGTATAAATAAGAGGAAAGGCTCCCTTATTTAATCAAACTTGAACACATTGAATATCTTTTGTGTGTGAGGCTTATTTCAAGTACTCATTAATACATCTGAAGTTACAAAGGGTTGATGACGAAAGTCTATGAATTACAGCGAATACTAAAAAACCCTAAGTTATAAGGCGTACGTGGGCTGACAGTGTATTAGGATGCATACATACGTGGGTGACATTGTATTAGGGTGCGTACGTACATAGGTTGGCAGTGTATTAGGACGCGTACATATTGGTAAAGCCATGGAAACTTGAAAAGATGAAGATGCAGAGGTTCTATATTATGAGATCAAGCTCCCAGGAAGGTCTACAATGCTCAGATACATCATATATATCCATTGGTTCAAAAGGTATGTCTTATTTCTATGAATAGTTGGATTTTGATGTATGCATGAGAAATGGTTATGGAGATTTGATAATTCTCCCTAGAGAGACTAGTGGTTGCATGGGATCTTCTGTATAATTCAGATCTACAAAAATACAGTGCTGGTATATTTATCATTGATACTTCTTGTTGAGGCACATCTTGTATTTCTTGGCATATGGCTAAGGGTTTTTGTGGTATATGGTTGAGATCTTGTATTGGTTGATGTATTGAGAGGCTGAATATTAGAAAGGGTTTGAAGTCTAGATCATGTGAGGGTTATTATACTTATTCATGATTACACACACTTATGGCACATGACTAGAGAGAGATATGTATGAGGATTCATGCATAGGGTACAGATACAGTCTGGATGTAGTGACATGTTACAGATCTATGTGAAAGAAGTTACACAAGGTTAGAAGTTTTCAAAGAAAGAGAACCCTAGTTTTCAAAAGTCATACGCAGGTTGCATAACAGTTTGGTCACGTACATATGTGGGCTGCACAATAGATAGGGTGTGTACATACACGTTCTACAACACTACAGGTCACATACCTATTGTATTTTGTTGATACATGTTCAGTTCAGGTACAAATTGATTACAGGGAAGTTGTATAGGTTGGTCGTAGGTCAGTGGTACAGATTGATACAGTTGTACAATGGTATATCTCACAATGATAGTGTGACATTGGTTCCATCATTCTACTTCTACTTCAGGGCGGTTGGACGGGGCAAGGACAGGTGGTTGTAGCCACCTTTCAGTGGTAGCCAAAGAACATAGGGGGTTGTAGCCTCTTTTTTGTTGTAGCCAGAGAATTGGGGAGTTGGAGCTTCCCTCAGGTTGTAGCCTGAGAAACTAGGGGGTTGGAGCCTCCTTCTAGTTGAAACTAGAAAACAAAGGAAGTTGGTGCTTCCAATGGATGTAATTCTTCATGACATATAAGAAAAATCATTCTGTGGTTTTCTCCTACTTTGGGTTTCCACATAAAAACACTGGTGTATTGTGTATGTGTGTAATTGCTCATTTGTTCATTGTTTATTAACTCTGTAACTACTGGATGATAATGCTACATTGATATAACACTTTCATTTTATGGTGAAAAAGGATTAAATTGCTCTATTACTGATTCACCCCCCTCTCAGTAATCCAACAATTCGTTTAAGATCTGGTTCCTTCATAAATTAGTTTAACCACTGAAAGGTAGATCATGGACAGAAACATGTATAAAAATGAAATACCACAGTTTGATGGACAAAAGTATGCATTTTGGAGCATAAGGATGAAGAGATATATACAGGCACAGGGATTTGAAATTTGGCAATCAATTGTAGATGGATACACAACACCAGTAGTTCCACCGACAAATGAAAAAGTAATAAAACTTGGTTAGAATAATTCCAAAGCCACAAATGCACTTCTAAATGGCCTTGGAGAATCGATATTCACAGAAGTTGCACATTGTAAATCCGCTAAAGAGATTTGGGACAAACTTCAAAATATTTATGAAGGAGATTCAAAAGTCAAAGAAGCAAAGCTTCAAACTTATAGAGGTCAGTTCAAACAACTAAAGATGAAGGAAGATAAGAATATTGCAGCTTAATTTTTACGAGTCGATGAAACAGTGAATGCAATCCTAGGATTGGGAGAAGAAATTAAAGAATCTGTGATTGTTCAAAAGGTACTAATATCTCTTCCTATCATATTTGACCCTAAGATATCAGCACTAGAAGAAAGAGCATATCTGAACTCAATAAGCATGGATGAAATACATGGAATATTCACAGCATATGAAATGAGAATTGAACAAGAAAATCCAGATATAAAAGAAGCAACCTTCAAAGCATCCAAAAAGTCAAAGTAAAAGGGAAAGCAAAAAGAAAAAGAACATAGCAGCAACAATGACGTCTCAGAAGATGATGGAGGAGTGGCCAACTTTGTCAAAAGATTGAACAAGGGAACCAATGACAGGTATAGAGGTAAACTTCCTTTGATTTGTTTTAATTGTGATGGTATTGGTCATTTTGCTAACAAATGTCCTCATAAGAAAAATAGAAATGATGAAGGTTACTCAAATAGCAAACAAACATTTAAAGAAAAAAGAACCACAAAGAAAGTTTTCAAGAAAATCTTATGCACCAAATAAGACATCTCATCATCAGATGAAGATGAAGTCAGTGACAGTGAGATAGAAATATTTCTATTCATGGAAGTAGAAGACTCTGATAAAGAAGACTCTGAAGAAGAATATGAAGAGGCAAAATTTGACTATTGAGAAGAATTGTTGTGTGTCATAGAAGTTATAAAAAGAGAAAACAAGAAAAACAAGAAACTACAAGAGGAACTAGACAAGAAACAAGACACTCGAGAACTAGAACAAATGATCACAATTTTTAAGGTTCAAATTGAAGAAGAACTCAAAGAACAGCTAGAAGGAAGAGACAGGATCATTGAAAATTTGGAAGCAGAGATTGTCACATTAAGAAAAAATCTTCAAAAGAAAAATATGCAGAATAACTCAAAAGTTTTGAATGACATTATCAACAGTAAAAAACCTCATCATGACAAGTCTGAACTTAGATACAATTGGACAAAAAAGGGATCAAGCTCCAAAACAATAGAACAAGAAACATATCTGAAAATATATGCAGAAACAATCAAAGTGGATAAGAAGGTATACAAATAAAATTACAGGGACACTCCTTCACCGAGAAGATTCATATTTCATAATCAATGACCAACATAAACAGATAAGACTCAGGAAGAAGAAGGATTCATAAGAGTACCTCCTTTCAGAATATCTTCAACTCCCAGGTATCAAACAATATTTTTTGGTTTATGCTATGCATGTAATAATTTTGGACATAAAGTTGTGAATTGCAAAGCTAACAATAGGAACATAAACAACTTTGAAAGTCATACACAAAAGGGTTATCCAAGAAGGCCTAGTGAAACACAGAGAAGAAGTTACAACAAGTTTGAATATTTGAGCACTAGTGTGGAATGCTACAAATGTAACAAGTTTGGACACATGGCCAAAGATTTAAGAATGACAGTCTCTCCTAGAGAACCAAAACAGAACAACAACAGTCACAGACAGGAACCTCAGAAAAGGACATGAATAAGAAAGAAGAATCAGTATAGCAATGAAGAATGCACACTCGCTCTACAAGCTAAGCAGAAGAAACATTGTTGGTATGTTGACAGTGGTTGTTCAAAACACATGGCATGTGATAGAGACAAGTTTCTTACATTAATAAAGGAAAGAGATGGATCAGTCTCCTTCGGAAATGATGATTCATCTAAAATCATTGGAAAAGGCACAGTCAGAATTGGGAACAAGAATACCAAGGCATAAAATGTTCTACTAGTAGAAGATATGAAACATAATCTTCTAAGTGTGATTCAAATGTGTGACCAAGGTCATAAAGTTAATTTCGATCCACAAAAGTGTGAGATAAGAAAAGAAGGTTCAGGAAAATTGATTGCAACGGTTGCGAGAACTTCAAGAAACATATATGTATCAAGTGAAATTGGAAATGAAAATTGTTGCCTAGAAAAGGAAGATGAAAGTTAGCTATGGCACAGAAGAATGGGTCACATACATTTTGATAACCTTTTCAAAGTCAGCAAAAAGGAAGCAGTTAGAGAAATGCTCCAGATCACGAAACCATCCAACACTTTATGCAAGCATTGTCAACAAGGAAAGAAAACAAAGACCAGGTTCAAATCAAAGGAATATTCAACGACAAGACCACTGGAAATTGTGCATATTGATATAGTTAGACCAACTACAACAAAGGGTTTAAAAGGTGAGAAATACTTTATGTTATTAGTTGATGATTATACAAGAATGATTGTAGTTTGCTTCCTCAGAAATAAGTTAGAAGCTTTTGAAAACTTCAAGGTCTACAAGGAAATGGTTGAAAATGAAATGGATTCAAAAATCAAATGCTTGAGATCTAATAATGGAGGAGAGTTCACTTCAAAGGAATTTATGGACTACTGCAGCAGACATGGAATAAAAAGGAAATTCTCCATTGCTAGGACACCTCAACATAATGGATTTGTTGAAAGAAAGAACAGGACAATACGGGAAATGGCTCGAACAATGCTAATGGATTCCAAATTGACATATATCTTTTGGAAACAGGTAGTGCATATAGTAGTTCACATTCAAAATAGAGTAATGCTCAGAAACAACACTGAAAAAACTCCCTACGAGCTATGGAAAGGAAGACCAGCAAATGTAAAACACTTCAGAGTTTTTGGAAGCAAATGCTACATCAAAAGAGAAGATGGCATAATGGGAAAGTTTGACTCTCATGTGGACAAAGGAATACTTGTTGGTTACTCAAGTACAAGGAAATCATACAAGTGTTACAGCCTGAGATTGAAAAAAGTTGTGGAAAGTATCAACGTAACAATTGATGAAACAGGTAGACAAGAATTAAAGGAAGAAGAAAATGAATCAATGAAACAGCTTTATGAAGAAGAAGTAGAAGATGAAAAAGAAGTAGAAGAGGAAGATGAGGAGAATCCGACAAAAGTAGAAGAGAAAGTTCAGAAAGTGCCTCCAAAGACACCTAGCAGACGAGTATAGAAGAATCATCCTTCATATCAAATTATCATAAACAAAGATGCAAGAGTTGAGATTAGAAGAAGAATCTGTTCACCAGAACAAACGCACCTAGCACTCTCATCTACGATTGAACCAAACTATTTTGAAGAGGCCAGCAAGGATGAATTTTGGAATAAGGCCATGGATGAAGAATTGGATCAAATAGAGAAAAAGACACTTGGGAATTGGTTCCAATACCAAAGAATAAGAATGTGATCGACACAAAGTGGGTATATAGGAATAAATTGAATGAAGATGGACAGGTTACAAGAAACAAAGCTAGATTGGTATGTAAAGTATATGCACAGGTTGAAGGAATTGACTTTGAAGAGACATTTACCCCAACTGCCAAAATGGAAGCAATATGTTTTCTCTTAGCTTATTCATGCTCCAAAAATATTAAAGTGTATCAGATGGACATGAAATCAACTTTTTTGAATGGAGAACTTGAAGAAGAAGTCTAAATTGAACAACCAGAAGGATTTCAGTTGTTAGAGAATGCAGATTATGTGTGTAGATTGAAGAAGACCTTGTATGGTCTAAAACAATCTCCTAGAGCATGGTACTCTATACTAGATAAATATCTACATCATGTAGGGTTCATAAAAGGAAGTGTAGACAACAACCTCTACATAAAGGTAACTCAAGATAGTATTTTATTAATTGAAGTTTATGTTGATGATATTATTTTTGGAAGTACTAATGATAGGTTAAGCCATAAATTTGCAAAGGACATGCAGAATGAATTTGAAATGTAATTACTTGGAGAACTATCCTTCTTTTGGGGTCTTCAGATACGTCAAAACAATCAAGGAATTTTTATTTCTCAAACCAAGTATATCAGAGAAATGCTAAAGAGGTTCGGAATGAAATATTGCAAACCAGTTGCAAGTTGTGCAAAGATGATGATTCAAAGTCTACATATCAGAGGCAATACATGTCAATGATTTGTAGCCTACTATATGTGACAACATCCAGACTAGATGTAATCCAGGAAGTTGGATAGGTGGCACAATTTCAAGAAACACCAAAGGAATCACATCTATTAGTAGTGAAGAGGATTTTCAGATATCTCAAAGGAACAAAAGAGTTTGGATTGTGGTATCCAAAAGGAAAGGATTTATCACTTATTGCCTACACAGATGCAAATTGGGCAGGTTGCATTGATGACCGATGAAGCATCAGTGGAGTAGTGTTATACTTGGGTGAGTGTTTAATATCATAGCTAAGCAAGAAACAATCATCAATATCTTTATCTACAACCGAGGCAAAGTATATTGCAGCAGTAGCATGTTGTACATGGGTCCTATGGATGAAACAAACTCTGACAGATATACAGGTTGAGTATGATGATCCCATTCCAATCTATTGTGATAATACAAGCGCCATTAGTATCTCAAACAACCCGGTGATGCACTCCAAGACGAAGCACATTCCAATCAAGTATCACTTTCTACGGGAACAAGTTGTAGAAAAGAACATCAGATTTGAATATGTGGGCACAAAAGAACAAGTGGCAGACATATTTACAAAACCACTTCCAAGGGAAGCCTTTGAGTATCTTCGCTAGAGACTCGAAGTTATTTCTACTCCAAAATGAATGATTTTTAATTCTTATCTTATATGTCTTAGATGTACACGAGGAAACACATAATAAGAGGACAGTTCAGGTTGGGAGATCAGACAGTTCAGTTAGGGGAAGCAGCCCCAGATGGAAAGATACCTTTTCCATTGATGACAAAGGGGGAGATATTTATCAGATGCAGAGGACATAGTCATGGTTCCAGGAGGAGCATTGGTCACTAAGATGCAGAAGATAGAGGCATGGTTCCAAGGGGAGTGATGGTCACAGGGGGAGATTGTTGATATGAGTGATATGACTTCAGTGTTGCATGGCATGACCTCAATATTGCATAAGAGTGTTGCCATCAATGCCAAAGGGGGAGATTGTTGATTAAATGGGTTGTTTTCATTGATGTCAACCCTTGAAGAAAGTCTGGTAGTGAATTCTGGTAGCACAATGGTTTGGGTAATGAACCCAAGTTTGTTTGATGTATAATGGTATGATTTTTGAGATATTTGCAGGTAATACTATTCCATATGGATAGTACATGTCATGCCATTTTCGGTGGTATGTGGAATGTCACATAACTCCTCACAGTTAGAGAGTTGTGGCCATGTGAAGTTGGAGAACCCTCATGAGTCATCTAGAAGCCCCTAAAAGTCAAAGTGTTTGCAAACGAAATTATTTAAATAATAAATTTAATGGAGAACTCCCTAAAATAAGGAAAGTGGAATGCTACATGAAAGTATAAATAAGAGGCAAGGCTCTCTCATTTAATCACACTTGAACACATTGAATATATTTTGTGTGTGAGGCTTATTGCAAGTACTCATTGATACATCTGAACTTGTGAAAGCCTGAGGTAGTACGAAGGGTTGATGATGAAAGTCTCGAAATTACATTGAATACTAAAAAACCCTAATTTATGAGGTGTACGCAGGCTGACAGTGTATTAGGGTGCATATGTACGCATGCTGGCAGTGTATTAGGGTGCGTACATGTTGGTAAATCCATGGAAACTTGAAAAGATGAATATGCAGAAGTTCTAGATTCTGAGATCAAGATCCCAGGAAGGTCTACAGTGCTCAGATACATCAAATATATCCATTGGTTCAAAAGGTATGTCTTATTTCTATGAATAGTTGTATTTTTATGTATGCATGAGAAATGGTTATGGAGATTTGAGTATTCTCCCTAGAGAGACTAGTGGTTGCATGGGATCTTCTGTATAAGTAAGATCTACAGAAATATAGTGCTAGTATATTTATCATTGATACTTCTTGTTGACTCACATCTTGTATTTATTGGCATATGGCTAAGGGTTTTTGTGGCATATGGTTGAGAGCTTGTATTGGTTGATGTATTGAGAGGTTGAATATCAGAAAGGGTTTGAAGTCTAGATCATGTGAGGGTTATTATACTTATTCATGATTACACACACTTATGGCACATGAATAGAGAGAGATATGTATGAGGATGCATGCACAAGGTACAGATACAGTCTGGATGCAGTGACATGTTACAGATCTATGTGAAAGAAGTTACACAAGGTCAGAAGTTTTCAGACTAAAGAGAACCCTAGTTTTCAGAAGGCATACGCAGGTTTCATAACAGTTTGGTCGCATACATATGTGGGCTGCATAACAGATAGGGTGCGTACATACGCATGCTACAACACTACAGGTCGCATACATGTTGTATTTTGTTGATACATGTTCAGTTTAGGTACAGATTGATTACAAGGAAGTTGTAAAGGTTGGTTGCAGGGCAGTGGTACAGATTGATACAGTTGTACATTGGTATATCTCACAATGATAGTGTGACAATGGTTCCATCATTCTAGTTCTACTTCAGGGTTAGATGGGGCAAGGATAGGTGGTTGTAGCCACCTTCTGGTTGTAGCCGGAGAACATAGGGGGTTGTAGCCTCCTTCTAGTTGTAGCCAGAGAATTGGGGAGTTGGAGCTTCCCTCAGGTTATATCCTAAGAAACCAGGGGGTTGGAGCCTCCTTCCAGTTGCAACTGGAAAACAAAGAAAGTTTGTGCTTCCAATGAATGTAATTCTTTAAGACATATAAGAAAAAGCATTCTGTGGTTTTCGCCCACTTTGGGTTTCCACATAAAAACACTGGTGTACTATGTATGTGGGTGATTGCTCATTTGTTCATTGTTTATTTACTCTGTAACTACTGGATGATAATGCTACATTGATATAACACTTGCATTTTATGGTGAAAAAGGATTAAATTTCTCTATTACTCATTCACCCCCCCCCCCCCNCCTCTCAGTAATCCAGCAAATGTTTCCTATGGGGCGAGGCATGAAATGAAGCCCCTGAATATAAGACTCAGAAATATTATCTACAAAATGAATCAAAGAATCTTGTAACACATCACCTGTTACATTTTCTTCTTGTTTTTTCTCTTGTTGTTCATCTCTTTGTTTCTTTAGAGCTCTGCAATGATTCTTTAGATGTGCTTTCTTCCCACAATTCCAACACTCTATATTTCCCATTCTGGATTTGGATCTTCCCTTCCTAGAATTCCCACAGTTCTATGAACCCTTTCCTCTATCCTTTTGTCTTCCCCTCTTCTCTACAGTCAACACATTACCTAATGTATCACCTGTTTTTTTCCGTCCCATTTTCTCGCTAAGGATAACACCAACAACATCATCGAATTTTAGAGTGTTTGAACCAGAGACAAAGTTACTTATAGCCATGACTAGGCCATTCCATCTTTCTAGCAATGAGAACAAGATTAGAATATCCCTGACCTCATCATCAAAGTCCACTTTTAAGGAAATTAGTTGATTAGTAACCATATTAAATTCATTTAAATGATCTGCAATAGACCCACCTTTTGACATATTCATATTAAATAATCTCCTCATTCAAAATACCTTATTGGACATCGAGGGTTTTTCATACAGTTTAGCCAATGTGTCCATCAACACCTTTGTTGTATTTTCTTTTGAAATATTGAAAGCCACAGATGCTTCCAAGCTTGGTCATATCATTCCTAGTTCCTTTCTGTCAAGAAACTCCCATTCTTCATCCTTCATGGACGTTGTCTTCTTTTCTATTCCACCCAATGGTAGGAATAGATCATTCTGATATAAATAATCTTCCATTTACATCTTCCATAATTGGTAGTTTTGGCCGTTAAATTTCTCGACCCTAAACTTTCCATCTTTCGCCATTGCCCTCACTTGAACCAGGAACCCTCTTTTCCTATGAGTTACCTTTTGCTCTGATACCAATTGTTATAAAAATAGGATTACAGAGAAATAAAATAAAACAAATGCGTAAATAAAACACAGAATATACACAATACAATAGAGACATAGATATACGTAGTTCACCTAGTTTGGGCTACGTCCACCAAAGTAATTGCTAGGTCCTTCCTTATTATTATCCAGCAAATGAAGGGATACAACCTACAACACACCCATTGTAACCTACTCTTATTTCGCTCACAGTATCCTCTCTCAGAATACAATATTCCCAATAATACATAGTCGCAGTACAATTCCCTCATAAAAGAGGGTTGCCTTCTAGGGAAAAAAACCCTAAAAATAAATTATACCGTCAGATTTGCGACCTTGTAATGAACAGTCTAGATTGAATACAAAATTACAATATTTTACAAGGAAAATTCTCCCAATATTTCGCTTCGGTGACGCTGCCCCTGAATCCCCCACCAGGGGGGCTACAAAAATTGTCACCCCCCCAAACCCCCTCTGGCGACAATTATGGGGGGGAAATCCCCCCACAACCCCCCATTAGGGAATGGGGTCCAAGCACGGCTGAAACAAACCTCTGAATCAGGAATATAATTATGCTCCACAACCAATATGAGAGAGGAAGAGGGAGAAACCAATGTTCTTAAGTGGAGAAGATTATGGAGGAAAGAACCTTCCAACAAGGGATGTCGTAAACATTTTCAACTGAGGATTGGAAGTAAGGAGGAAAATAGAAGTTCTAAGAAGAGTGTGAGTAGATGCAGAAGTCAGAGAAGAGCAAGGGATGCTCAAAAGGCTCCAGAGGAGAGAACCTGTGATGTCAAAAGTTGAATCTCATGAGGAAATCTTGATGAGGTATTGAGTGGGAAAGAGAGGAGACTTGCTATAGAGGGAAAAGGATTGATGCAGCTCGCAGTGGGAAAGGATAATCTCATAAATGGAAGATATGGAGATGACTAGTGATATTCATGTCAGGGGTTCAAAGAGAAGCCACAACAATGGGAACAAGAGTGACAAAACAATTGGTAGAGAGAAAATGAATGAAGAGTAATTTGACAGGGAATTTTCTGAGTTGAAGGAAAGACTCGGTATAGTAATGAAGTTTCTATAGGAAGGTGAGGAAGATAAGAGATATGGATGGATACTAAGGAAGAGAAACGTAAAATGGAATATGTTGTAGGTGAATCTAAGGCATATATTGTATGCTTGGATCAGAGAGGAAGAACACATAGAAGTTGAGTATAGGAAGTCCTTGGAAATAGGACCAACAATTCACTTTTGTGAACAAGAGAAGGGAGTGATACTTGGAGAGGATGATGAATTTGAGAGTTCAGACCTCATGGAAAGCTTGAAAATTTCATTCCAGCGTAAGGAAAGGATGTTAGAAGCATCTAAATAGACTCAAAAGTCTCATGTTTATAAAACTAATAAATTGTATGTAGTTGCAAGTTCTACAGATTATGCAAGTCATGAACATAGGCCTCCACTTGAAGTTATCATCAAGGAAGAATTTCCTCCTAAAAGTATAGAGGATGGACAACTCCATAAAACTGTCATATCAGAAGAAGAGATATCATTGTCTCATAAAATAAGTAAAAAGGGATATTATGCATGTTGAAAGAATGCAAGTGTTGAAGTAATAAGGAGGATGAAGATGTGAAGAGAATAGTAAGATGGATTGGAAATACTTGAAGTAATGAAGTACATGGAATTTTTTAGCATGGGTTATGCAAGACTATAGTGATGCAAGCATGGAAATTACCAAAGAATAAATGATAGTGAACGATGATGATTAGGAGATCATGAAAAAAGAATTAACCCTGGGAGTTTGATGCAGGATCATTTTTCCTCCAAAGTCAACCTTGTTGATTAGGATTTAGGGGTCTTGAAGTTTATTAAAGGGAGTGGGTTCCCTTGATAGATTTGATTATCTTTTCCTCATGGTTTTCCTAAGTTTGTACTTAGATTCTAGAAGGATATGGTTTTTTTACCTAATTATGATGTAAATGAATTAATTGAGCAAATTAGTTGGATTAGGTGGGTTGTCCTAAGTATGGAGGATTCGATCTAATTGATACTCATAAATTATAAAGAGAAAGAGTGATATTATTGTAGTTAGTGGCATATTCTTAGGAATTTGTTTTGTTGAGATGGAAGTGCATATTCCATGCATAAATTGTAAGCATTCGGGCATGTATGTCTGGCCAATTAATGAGGAATCAGGCCAAAAGGAGAGTGTGGTCAATTATTGAGGAATTTGGAAAAATAAGTGAGATAGGGTTGAGAACAAGCCTTGACTATCAATCGGACTAAGAAATATTTTCTAAAACCATGTACAGTGATTGAATTAATGAAAATGTTGTGACTGCGTGTATATTTATATGTCGATATGTGTGAATAATATATGAATGAACAATCGATGTTTTGTTCATTATGGAAAATGGTTCTCTATGTGAGAGGGATGAGTTCGAAAAGAATGAACTTCGTGGAAGAGTGAGAAACAAAGGAAACTAGAGAGCACAACGAAATCGGGTTGAAGAGATGAAGCTTTTCGAGAAGATTAGGATTGAATTAATGGCTTGAAGGAATCAAATTTAATTTTGTGTGCACGTTGAAAGAGGGATCAAATACCCTAAAAAATGGAGTTTGAATCCCTTGTAAAGGTTGAGGAACATTGACCGTCCAATTAGGATAAGGAGTGAATCATGGCCATGGATTTATCGTGAGATTCATGTTATCGAATTGAGTTAGAAAATAATGAAGTGTTCTATGAAGAAGACCCACCGTTGATCACGAAAGGATCAACGATGATCCATTAAGAATATCTTTGAATAAGTAAAGGAATTCAATGGTGGAGATCAAAGATGGAGTGGACACCCCAACCAAATCAACAACTCTCATTAATACCAGCACACCACCCATCAACAATTCCATTATGTGATAATTGTTTAAAAACCATTGATCCATTCTGTCGACATCCAACATTTTGAAATACCATCCTACCAGCCATGACACATTTTTTTTAAATGATCACAAAGTATCACGTTACCCTGACATCCTAACTTCCCAACATCGGGGTTCCATTGCAAAGGTTCCAACCTATTGACATATCAGCTTGGGATATATTTTTAATGAGTGAAATGATTATTGGCGTTGAGATATATTGATCTTTCGATCCCCGGGATATCGACTCCATCATCCTTGACTCTACATTTGGTTCCCTGCATATCGTCCTATTGACATCTTGATCACTAAAAAATTTGTGAGTTATGGTTATATAACACCAATGCAACCAATACCCAATACTATGATATGGAGATTCCAACAAACAAGGTGCCATCAAACTAGACCGAAACACTGGAAATGAGTGTATGTTGTGGTTGTGGTAAAGAAACACTGATCTGGTAGGCCCATGATCAGGGCCTACGATTATATGGAGAAGGAGCGCCAAAGATAAGTTCTCAAGTGAATAGTTTTGTGTTCTATGCGCAATGGTCACATGGAGGATAGGGATATTAGCACCATCATGAAGAAATCTTAAGGAAAGAGCTTGTATTCAACGCCTCTGTGCATTTGGAAAATTATTCGAATAGGGACAGAATGGTCTGAGAGTTGATTTTGAGATCTTTGAACTAGAGTTGAGACCTTGGGCATCTTACAAGGGTTTCAAAGCTTATCAATGAATGAAGTTTCCATTGGAGTGTTCTAGACTCTGGCTATATGAGTAAATGACCTAATGGGTCATCACACATCCAACAGACACCTAAACTTAAAATTTGAATAAACCCATAAAAAGATAACTCAAAAATAAAAAAAAATATTTATTTCCCTTTGAAAATTACTAACTTTTATTTTATTATTTTAATTGTTCTTTTATTGTTTTCTTTACAAATCCCATTTTGAACCTCAAAATTTTTCTCATAAATAAATAGATATAATAACTTAAAAAATTCATGAATAAAAATTTATCTCTCTTATCATGCAAAATTAAGGAAATAGAATAAGGAAAGGGTAACAACAATTAACCATGTACGATTAAAATATTGTTGTGAATATTGGAATCTACTTTTAAGGGGTAACATTCCAAAAGAGTGCAACTAAGATACAATTCAGTTACTTCACATCATTACATACTGTAGCACTCCTCCCTAGGTTCATAACCTTGAAAAGGGTGCTTTAAAATAATGTACTAAATCTAATTTGTAGTCTCCTATCAATAATGTAAGAAATCTAATTTGTAGTCTCCTTTCTATAACTCAACTGCAATATAAATTTATTTAATTAATCTATAAAAATACCTCATTTTCAAGTAATTTTATTGCAATTTTTAAACAATTGGCATAATACATAATTAGTAATTTCCTTTACGAATGTTCGTGGTTAAACCTCCATGATACCAATACAATTTAAGCAAACTTTAATGAAAAATTTTAGGTAGTATACATCTTCATAAATTTAAATAGAAAACATAGGAATATATATCATTTAATATGATGGATTTTCTCAATTATAGTATAAGTCTATCTAGTAGAAAGATGTCTCCAAATATTTCATTCCCACTTCCTAGAGAGAACAATAATCCACCCTATCGATTAGAAGCCAAGTTATATTCCTAACTATATAGAAAACTATTTTGGTTTCCTAACCCTCTATGCTTGAGGATTCATGAACATCATTGCACAATTGGTCTCTCGAATGGATTGCTACAATATATTTTCTTCACAAAAATATTCCATATTCTTTATCATTTCCCGAGAATACCAAGAAATGATATGGCTATAAAACCCCCTCTATAATTTTTCCTTCCCCTATTTATCACTTCTCCATGCTCATTCCACTAATCCTCCTCAATTACTCATATAAATAAATTTTAACAAACCCCAATCATAACAACTAGTACTATCCCTTGTATTAATTATTAGACCATTTAACAGTTATTGAATGCTAATTATCTAGTGGACCTTCTTCAATGAGACAACAGTATGTTACTTACTACACATACCAACTACTTAGTGAACCTTATTTATTGAGGCCATATTGCATTATTGAGTACATACTTTAACTACATATTTGGATTTATTCAATGATGGTAGTTGTTAGCACAAGAATTTGCACTAGAAAATTTGGTTATTTTTACGATCTATTTTGTAGCACTGGTGAATTAAGAGATTCCACAGCACCAGCTTACTCAAGCATCAAGACCGAGATCCAAGCATACCTGTCATCAACACAAGACATGGGTTAGAAACTCCATGCACACATTAAAAAGCAAGCTTATGTGAATGGAGACTTTCCTAAAACAGAGGAGTCGTGCTACCAAATCCACATAGTTGAATTGATGATGGGCGCTACCAATTTCACATGACTGTGTCATAGTGGCGCTACCAAATCCACATAGCTAAATTCATGATGGGCGCTACCAATTTTGCAGAGTTATTTTGCAAGGACGCTTCTGCCAGTTTTGAGTGACTAACTTAAAACTTGTTTTATGAACAAATGGGAAGGTGTTTTTGAAAACTGGAGGAGATTTTTGCTCATCACATACCAAGTAACAAAAACCTCTCTCAGTTTTTTAAAATGTGTTATGGTTAGAGAGATATTATACAGAGAAGTGATTCTACGGAATGTGCTGCGAAAACTCTGTTCTAGACTCTTGAACTGATATTTTTGACCAGCTGACTTCCAGGAGCATTTCTCGGTGAACCAGGATGAATTTTAAAAATATGGAGGTTATTGTCAAGAACGGACCCATGAACATTAAACTCTTTAATTTTTCACACAGGTGTCACGGATTGGGAGATTCGAAAGAATCTTTGAGCCCTATGTTTTTCGTTTTCGTGATTTCCTATTTGAGACATGTTTTTGTGACACCTATTCCGGCCATCTGGAGATGAATTTAAAGAAAACGAGAGAGGTTTTTATTTATAACAAGATTATATACAAAAATCTCTCTCGGATTTTACACAAATATTATGGTTTGAGAATTAAAAGTGGCATTTTGAAGCCTATTTTTCAGAATTTCGCCTCCTGAAAAGCAGGAAATCAGTTAAAACATGTCATTTTCTATTTGTAGTTGTTTCTATTTTGGGAAAGGGGTTGTATTTAGAATGGGTGATATGGAAAGGACCTATATGGCTATAAATTCATGAGCCAAGAGAGATGAGATAGTTGTAGGAGGCACTTTACCTATGATCATTGTAACCCTGAGGAGCTTTTGTTTTTGTAAACATTTCTGTTATTGAAGGTTCATGATATTTGTGTTATCAGATTGTATCTCTTGTTTTATTTTCCAATTTTTCATCTTGCTTGAATGAATTGTACACCTTGAGGATCATGGTTTCATTTGATTAATGGATTCTTGAGCATCTAAATATCTGATGTATCTTGCCTATTAGTCATTGTTTACATTCAAGTACCTTGAATTCATTTATGCAGAGAGGATATTTTCCTTATGGATGTTGTTCTTTGTGTTATCTTTTTCTTCCTCTATTCAATAAAAAATTATCTAATATGCAGATTGATTGCATTTAATGAGAAGGGTGTTTGATTGACTCCATATCCCAATGGTCCATCATTGGTTTACAACAACTTATTGTCCTTTCCCTTCCTTGTTTTCTTTTTCTTAATCCACAAAACCAATCAAGTATTTTTATTTCTATGTTACCAAGCTTACTCTCATTTGCATTCTGGGAGTGACTCTTGGAGTGATAACATAAATGGCGTCATTTCCAGGGACAGATTTGAGTAGATTGAAAATCTCCCTAGTAAGAACGACATTGCACAACTGCAGCTTTAGAGGGTGACTGAATTTGGACACTTTCAAGACTGCACATTCACCATGGCGACTCCATTGTTCAGAATCTATTGGTGACTCCACTGGAATGAGACAAATTAAATGGCTATGGAGGATATCCTGGCCACTAGATTTTCCCCACTCAATTTCTCAACCATAGATGGTTATCCACATCCTATGCCTCAAATTGATGAATGGCAAGATCTGTTGCCCAGATTTTATGAAGGTGAGAATGACATTCTTGTTGAGCATGTTCAAGAATTTCATGCTTTGATGTAGCAGCTTGACATCCATCATGAAGATATATTGATGAAAATGTTCATGTATTCATTAGATGGGGATGCACGTAAATGGTATTTCTCATTACCCCCTACCAGCATTTCATCCTTGAAGGATTTCCACAGAGTATTCAATGAACACTGCAAAAGGTTTTATCCCTCTGAAAGTATTTGTCATAACTGTTGTGAGGGATATGTAGAATGTGCTCAAGATTTGTTAGATTTCTCTATCGAATATAAAGATGAAAAAGATTTTATTCACTCTCCAAATGAAATTATAAAGAATACTCATGTATTCAGAGAGGAAAACATTCATAACTTTGTTTCAGATGGAAATCATGTTTATGAACAACTACAAGCAACAATTACTGTTGTTCCTGAAATTGATATTTTTAACAATTATATTCTTAATGAATTACTATTTTAGAGGTTGATCATAGATATGAAGGGAAACCCATTTTTGATGAATATTCTAGTGATGATGAGCAGCAAGCTTATCCTATATTTGATCACTATGAAGACAGTGAGGATGATGCAGAGGTTGGCCTTGTCACCGAAGACGTAACTCGAAGATTTGACCAGGAGAAAACCTTAGTTGAGGCACATGAAGAGATTGTTTATACACAACCAGAAGTAAATCAACAGTTATCAATGGATCAGCAGCCACCTACGTCAATCCTTCTTCCACTTGTACCCACAGTTTATAGTAAGCAGCCTAAAGTGGAAGAAGAAATATGCTATCAGTCCCATGTGTTTTGTCACCATTTTCATGACCCTGTAGGGGTGTATATGGAGTTGTATTTATCAAATGTTTTGGAACCTGTAAACTTTATTTTGTCAGCAGCAATCAGAGGAGATATAGGTAATGTTTTCAAACTACTATCATATTCCTCTTGTATGTTGTTAATCATTGGCATTATAAAGACTCGTGTCAACAAGTTTCTTGAATGGATTTGGTGGAAGTTTGTCTTCACCTATCCCATTGTAAAAGTTAGTTAGCTTAGGTTTTGTACATAAATAATCTCCATCAGGCACATATGTGTTTGATTTCTATTTGTAAGTAGAGTATTATAAGTTGTTAGTATGTTGTCTTTAGCATGATGTATCAGAGCATGACTCCACAACCCAACAATAAGGCACTGGATCTGCAAAAAGAGTTCTTAGAGCCTCACAGGGAGGTCTCTATCCCCCATGGAGCCTATGTTAGTACAAGAATTTGCACTAGAAAATTTGGTTATTTTTATGATCTATTTTGTAGCACTAGTGAATTAAGAGATTTTGCAGTGCCATCTTCCTCAAGCATTAAGACCGAGAGCCAAGCGCACATGTCATCAACACAAGACACGGGTTAGAAACTCCATGCACACATTAAAAAGAAAGCTTATGTGAATGGAGACTTTCCTAAAACAGAGGAGTGGCGCTACCAAATCCACATAGTTGAATTCATGATAGGCGCTACCAATTTCTCATGATTGTGTCACAGTGGCTCTACCAAATCCACATAGTTGAATTCATAATGGACGCTACCAATTTCGCAAAGTTATTTTGCAAGGATGCTTCTACCAGTTTTGAGTGACTAACTTAAAACTTGTGTTATGAACAAATGGGAAGGTATTTTTGAAAACTGGAGGATTTTTTTGTTCATCACATACCAAATAAAAAAAACCTCTCTCAATTTTTTAAAATGTGTTATGGTTAGAGAGATATTATACAAATAAGTGGCGTTACAGAATGTGTTGCGGAAACTTTGTTCGAGACTGTTGAACTGATATTTTTGACCAGCTGACTTCTAGGAGCATTTCCGGGTGAACTAGGATGAATTTTAAAAATCTTAAGGAGTTTATTGTCAAGAACGAACCCATGAACATAAACCTTTTTCTTTTTTCACACAGGTGTCATGGATTGGGATATTCGAAAGAATCTTTGAGCTCTATGTTTTTCGTTTTCGTGATTTCCTGTTTGAGACATGTTTTTGTGACACCTATTCCGGCCAGCTGGAGATGAATTTAAAGAAACCAAGAGAGGTTTTTATTTATAACAATCTTATATACAAAAATATCTCTCATATTTTACACATCTATTATTTTTTAAGAATTACAAGTGGCATTTTGAAGCCTATTTTTCATAATTTCGCCTCCTGAAAAGCAGGAAATCAGTTAAAACATGTCATTTTTTATTTGTAGTTGTTTCTATTTTGGGAAAGGGATTGGAGTTCGAATGGGTGAGCTGGAAAGGACCTATATGGATATATATTCATGAGCTAAGATATATGAGAGAGTTGTAGGAGACACTTTGCCTATGATCATTGTAATCCTGAGGGGCTTTTGTTTTTGTAAACATTTATGTTATTGAAGGTTCATGATATCTGTGTTATTAGATTGTATCTCTTGTTTTATTTTCCATTTTTTCTTCTTACTTGAATGAATTGTACACCTTGAGGATCATGGTTTCCTTTGATTAATGGATTCTTGAGAATCTGAAGATCTGGTGTATCTTGCTTATTAGTCATTGTTTACATTCAAGTACCTTGAATTCATTTATGCAGAGAGGATCTATGTCTTATGGATGTTCTCCTTTGTGTTATCTTTTTCTTCCTCTATTCAATAAACCTTTATCTGATATGCATATCGATTGCATTTAATGAGAAATTTGTTTGTTTGACTCCATAACCCAATGGTCCATCATTGAGTTACAACAACTTACTGCCCTTTCCCTTCCTTCTTTTCTTTTTCTTAATCCACAAAAGAAATCAAGTATTTTTATTTCTATGTTACCAAGATTACTCTCATTTGCAGTCTGGGAGTAACTCTTGGAGTGATAATAGTAGCCAACATACATTAAGTAACCATCTAACTAACTTAACTAAAGGAGTTAAGGTGAAACCCTAAATTTCCATGCCCCTTTGAAAACAACATTTTACTCAAGGATAGAGATGAGGAAACCATTGTAACATTGTAGTAGGTTCCTACATAGCATCTTCTCACTCCATACCCGCCCACTTTATTAAAACTATATGGATAACATATTGGAAAATGAAACACTCACATTTGTCCAGTGTGGCCTTCAATGATAACAAAAGGGAACCCTCTTCATCCATTTTTTGTAGAAGTATTTGAACTCGGTAATGTTTCCCAATCACTTTGTTTAAGATGGAAACATGAAAAATGGGATGGATCTTGAAATGGGTGGAAATCACCAACATCTCTAAGTGACTTGGCCAATCCACTTGAGTACTTGATAAGGCCAATAGAACTCGGGTGCAAGCTTATATATACTCTTCTACTTGACTAAGCTATTATTTGTATTGTTGTAAATGAAGGAACACAAATTCCCACCCTCAAAATTGTATTTTGACAAATGTCGATCAACTCACTATTTAAATTCAACATTGAACCATGACTAGATTATTGTTGAGCATATAAGCAATGTCTCCCCACACTCATAAAATTGCATCATGATGGACAATACCATGGCATTGTAGGGCAGGTATGATGTAACAAATGGAGGATTATATTGATATAACACTTCATAATGTGTCATTTGGGTTGCTCAATTATGGGTTGTATTGTACCACTATTCAGTAAAGGGAATCCATTTGACCCATTGTCCCTATCTCTCCACTCCAAATCACCAAAATAAGTCTCCAAATACTTACTAATCACCTCTAGTTGACCATCTATTTGAGGATAATAAGTTGTTCTTATTTTCAATTAAGTACCTTGGAGTTTGAATAATTATTTCCAAAAATCGCTAGTGAAGGTAGGGTTGTGATCATTCATAATAAAAGTGGGCGACAAGCCTCGATATTCTCATATTTTTATATGACTTTTTKCGTYRTTTATAACTCTTTCTATCTACCTTTCTATTCTCTACCTACCATTTTTTTGATCAAGTGACAATTTTGGCATAAGGTACTTAGTGACATGCATTTCATCATATTTTGTTTCTTATTTGATGATAAGTAGGAAGAAGTATGTGCTCATAATTACCTATGGAAATGATGTAGATTCCATGCACTACAGGTATTCTATGGAAATTGTATAGGTTGGATGTGAAAATTCTACAGGTCTATTACAAAAAATCTACAACAAAGGTATGGAACACATGAAGTTGCGAAAACTCTACAATTGAGTTGTGGAACCCCTAATGCCATGGAAAATATACAGCAACACTGCAAAAAATCCTAAATTGTGGATCTGAAACAAGCAAATGTAAGGATCTAGAATTATGTGTTGTAAAATAGAAGATAGTTGGAAAATAATCCAAATTTTTGGAAAGAAATCTTGTTGGCATAAAGTGCATGTGTTACATAAAACCATGGCTTATTTTGAGTGTCACATGGGAAAAGCATGACCTACATTTTTKATAGTTTACTAACCCAACAATAGTCATGGTTTGAACAATTTGAGAACCACCAATKCTCAAGTTATCAAAGGAACAAGYTGATGATTGTCTTATGCCTAATTTGTTTATTATTGTTAAGACATCTTGAGAACTGTCAGTTCTCAAGCATGTCTAGAACTACTTGTCTTGGTTTTGAAATTTAGGAGCTTCTATAAAATTAGATATCCTACTCTTGTAAAACAACAATGAGTATGTTAAGATTAGGCTGAAGACACTACTTTCTTTGGTTGAACTTTTGTTTTAATTAAATTAGCTTGATCTTGGTTGTTGCCTTTATATATGTCTGTGTGAAGGTCATTTATAAATTGATGTTTATTTTCCAACACTCTGTCTAGGGAGGCATGGCCCACTCCAACAAGATAGGTGTTGTAGTAGTTAGTGTTGTAGGATTACATTGTTGGTAGCTTCTATTTAAATTTGATTGCATTTAAGAATTAAACATGGTATGATAATTTCCATTTTCTTGTAGATTAGTGTTTCCTTAACAAACAAAGTTACATTTTCTTAGAAGAACAAAATTATTATTTTCTGGCACGATTTTCATAGCTTGGTAGATTTGCATTATTTTGGTTGGTCACAGTTGGTGCACATAATTACACTCAGTTTAGTATATTTACATTAAATATTAGGATTCATGAGATTTACATTGCTTCAACAAGATTTCTTGAATGATTGTGCTTAACTCAATAATCACAATTACTACCTTCAGTTATAAGAAATGAATACATTAGTAAGGATATGTTTACTTCTTACAATTTTTTATTTATTTATTGAAGCAAAGTGTGGATTTCCTTTCCACCAAGAGAGAATTTACTTCCCAGTACAAATGTGAACTTTATGCAATTTATCTTTCAATCAATTTACTACCCATACTCTATTTTGTAATATCCCCAAGATTAATTGAGGAACATTACTATGCAGAATAAATAAAAAAATCAAAAAAATTCTTTCTATTTAATTTCATGTAGCTTGTCAACTACAAATTATGCACATATTTAACTAGATTCTTATGCCCATAATTAAATGCATCTACAAAATTATAAAGGAACATGTATTTAGTTAATGAATTATCTATAGAAAAACATAAAACCATTCTTATTCGCAGAGTAAAATGCACAACCATAAGACTCATAAGAAAACTCAGATAATATATAAACACTTATCTTTAAAAGAAAAATTGTGGAACCAGCTACTTGGGAAGGATGTTCCACCCAACGATAGAATTGTTGTTACATATATCAATAGCAAGTCATCCTTGAGCTGGGGTTGGGAATCCATGAAAGAAAGGTGCCTCACACAGTCCGCTCACAACTTAATATCCCACAACCCATTAGTATTCTCCTACAACTATCCTGAAATTCCTCTATCTCTCTTCCTCTTGAATTTCCCAACCCAAGGAATGTACCCCTTCAGAGATCTGAATCCATCGAGTATCCCATTCATTTACCAAGGTCTCTCAGAGCAGGTAGCCAAGAATATATCTATTGGGAACTCAAGGGAACTCACTACCAGGGAAACTACCAAGAAAACAATAGTAAACACTTGTTGTTACAGTGAAACTCACTCAGGATATCACTATCTAGGCCTGACAACCTGGCTCTTCATTTTACAACTCCAAAATGGTCCAAAAATGCTCCATAATTTTCCCATCCTCCTTGCTCTATATCTTGTTCTCTTTTTCCTACTCCCCCCTTGTTGTTCATTCCCAAACTGAATGTGAAAAACTGCCTATACTCCCCATACAAATTTTATCTATTTTCTAAAGACAATTAACTTCTCACTTTGTCAAATGTTGATTGTCCTTCAACCCCATGCTTCCAATAACTATGGTATGTGACTTCTACACCCACCCTCTGATAGATATTCAATGATTGGACATTCATACACTCAAACATAAAATATATTCTTGATTGAAAAGATAATAGAATTTAGAAATGTGTGTTTTGTTTAATACTCATAAACTATTCCCCCCTTGGGCCCCTCTTAGACACACTCAGACATTCTCCTCTCTCTTGTGGATTAATCATCCCCCATCTCTGTCCATATTCATAGCAGATTGCATCACATTATTTTTATTAAAAACAAAAAATACATTTTTCATATTAGAACTGACCCAATGATAGCTATGTCTATTGGGTTGCCCCAACTCACCGGTGTGTTACACTTCCTACCATACAATGCTTCAAATAGGCTCATTTTAATGAGGCTTGATACCCATTATTGTAATAAAACTCTACTAAGTGAATGTAGTCTTCCCACTTTGATGGATGGTCCATCACATACATTCTGAGCATGTATTCAATTATTCTATTGGTCCTCTCTATTTTCCCATCAGACTATGGGTGACACATTGTAATGATATTTAATTTTTTTCCAAATCCTTTGAACAAACCTTTCCAAAAATTTGATATGAATTTTAGATCTCTGTCTGAAACAATTTCCTTAGGGACCCCATGTAGCAGGACAACTTCATTCATGTAAATTTTTGCAATATTTGCTACCTTGTGTGTTGTTATGACCCAAGGGGGTCATATATAGGGATAAATGTATATGATATGACCCAAGGGGGGGCATATATGGGGCTAAATTTACATGTAATGTGTAAATATGTGTGTAATATGGTTTTCCTAATAGTAAAGGGGCTTCATGTGTAGTGTGTGAATAGGTATATATAGAGATCATGTATTCATTATTGTGACATGTGAATTGTGATGTATATACGTATTTGGTTATGTTAAAGAGATTCTCATATTCGTTAAGGAGTGATTGTGTAACTTATCTATGTTGGAGTTATGCTCCATGCTCACATTCAATACATGGTTTGTACTTCTATTCTCTTATGATATTTTAATCTTTTGGATCATTACATCTCGCCCCTCCATGGACCCAATGATCCCAAATAAAACCACACTCCCATCAATTGTCATGTCTCTTAGACCAACGCGCACCATCCTTGGGTGTGTAGCCCTTGCCTTGTATGTTCTCTTGTGTCGATCATCGTGAGTCATCATGGGTCTATAGATGGGATCATCCAACCTCTCCAGTGCACCCATGTTGCTGAGGTAAGATAGGTCCACTCCTTGGGCATGCTCCCAAGTTTCCCCACCCTTTCCCAAATGCAACCCAAGTCTCTGTCAATTGTTCTAAGGAAAGTAAGTTGTGTACCTCCTTGGTGCTACACATCACCATTGTGTGTCAAAGGTGCCCCTGCTCACACTCATATGTCTTCGTTCACCTAACCAATCACATGCCCCATGGTGTTCTCTTGCTCGAACCGTCCCCAATTCTGCCCAAAGAGTGTGCACACTTGGTGGGTGTCATGGGAGATCTTACAAGAGGGGCCACAACTATGTATCAGCCTATGTGTGGATCATGTTAGTGATTTTCACATTTAATTCTCCTTTAGGGAAAGAATACAAGTTCAACCACAAACCAAATGAAATATATAATATATAAGAAAATAAATGTTTATTATAATTGATACTTGGCAATTTTAAGTTTTTTAATTTTTTTCCAAGAAGGGGTATTTATTCAAATCTAATTTTGCTAACAATCACAAAATAGATATCTAAATTCTAAGAATTTAGAAAAATGTTTTTAAATTAAAAATAAAAATAAAAATAAAAAATAAAAATACTCCAGAGATATTAAGTGAAATCTAACTCTTCCACCAATCACAAAATAGATATCTAAATTTTTAAAAAATATCAAAAATATTTTTAAATTTTAAAAAAATACTTCAATAAAAAAATTAAAAATTACTTATAAAGCTTACGAGAAATGTTTTTCAATAGACCTAGGTCAACTCTATTTTACATCTTAACATATTGTTATATTCTCTCCTTTAGAGAGGAATAATAATGGATCATATTAATTATACAATATAATGTAAATGGTGTATCATATTAATTAGGTGTTGTTTAACTGTTCTATATTTTAGTTTTTTTCGTCAGATTCTGACGACATAAATATGCACGAAATCACAATTTTATGTTGTTTAAATTGCATTTCTCTATCCATAAATGGATTCAATGTGTTGAAAAACTCTTGGGGAACTCGAATTATATAGAATTAACCACTCAAATATGCACATCCAACAAATTCTAGTCATATTTCGGGAAACATTAAGGCAAAATTAAACAGAAAATATCCCTAGAAAAGGGGAAAAAACTGAGAACAATCCATTTTTCTTTCTAGAATGTATATATTTTGAGATTCATATGTCAAATCGTACTAGCGTGATTGATTTTTGAGGGTTTCCTCATGTAAGGCCACCAAGATTCGAAACTAGCGATAGATGGTAGAAGAAGACACCCAAAAAAAATCCAACTATATTAAGGGTTGGTGTGGCCTAGACCAAACCATGATAAAAAACACCCTAACAATCAAAACAATATATTTTGATATTCATATTAATCATCTAAATCCATAAAATAACATATATATTATTTTTAGAAAAATGTACATTATATTTGAAATTTAAATTATATTAAAATTATAAATTAAA
>ML794137.1:0-39062 GCA_009831015.1 Picea engelmannii
GCGAAATACAAAGGACGCTACGTTCAAATTGAACAGTGAATATAACCCTCGATCACGTGGGAACGGAGAAGGAGCCAGCTTACGCTGGGCCTCCATGGTTATTTAGGGGTTCGAGTCCGACAGAGGACCACAAAAATTTGATTGCCTTTAGTGGGTGTGTTACACTTATGTTTGCACTTTTTCCATAAAAAAGGAAAACACAGTTTATTCCCCTACCATGGAAGATTGGAGAGTTTGTTTTCATAAATATAAATAAAATTGATGAATATGAAAATAATTTTAACAATATGAATTTAAAGTATGCCGAAAAGATCAAAGGTTTTATCTGAACAAAATTTTTGTTGGACATATGCTATCAGTAGGGTTCAATAACTCTTTCATTCAAACTATATTGAACGAAGAAGAAGAATTTAACAACCAAATCACTCATGTACATAACGCTAGTGATTTAGAAACATTATTTAGCAGTAATGATATTTACAAGCAAAGAGGAAAAAGTCCCAGTGAATTAAGTGCTAAATCTCCAGTTGTAACTCCTAAGAATACTACCTCTAGGAGCAGTGCTCCAACGACCCACCCAATTAAAAAGATTGTCAATAGTAGTTCCTGTGGAGGGGGAGAGAAGAATCCTTCCTCTGGAAAAATTGAAAGTTCACATAATTTTCCCATGAGAAAGAAGAGAAAAAACTCAGTGCATGAGGAAGAACATAATCTTATAGAAAATGACATCTAAAGATTTTCCTTGGAAGACATGGAACTAGAAGCAGATATTGAAAAAATATTTCCTACAATAGAACAGTAGGATCATATTCCTCAGTAAGATTTTCTACTGGAAAGTATTGGGAATGAGACCTTTAGTGAAGAATAATCCTTCACTTTTGAAAGTGTTGTTTTTTACAGAGAATCTAAAAAGATGATAGTACAAATAATTGACCACAAAATTAAAAAGAAAATGCCCGCTCAGAGGTTACCCTCAAGTATATGTGACCATCCCAGATTTCCAAAATTCATAGGGAAACTAGGGATGCACTTGATGACTCTAATGATGGTCTAGATATTGAGAATTCAAAATTAAAAGAGAATATCAAAGAATTGGAAACTGCCTTGATGCCTCTTCCCATCCTGGCCAATCCTTTGACAATGATTAAACCAACTACAACTGGTACCAAGTTAAATGGATCTTCAAGTTTGTTCACGACGGTCTGAAATCATGTTGAGAAAAAAATTAAAAAGAGAATGTCATGTAAATGTGTTGAACCTACACAGAATAGATCTAGCTAGAAAATACTACACACATTTGCAGAGAGAATTTGAGAAAGAATAAGAAGAAGAGAAATAATAGAAGAATTCTTATTAACCGTTATGAACAATGAATAATTTACACATGATATACTATGTATAACTCAATGAATGTGCACTGGAGGAGAACCAATGCCCCATAGTGGTGGTCTAGAGTGATTTGGACACACACCAACAGTTATGGGAGTGAACTGCCACCTAGTCTAGTCTCTCAGGTAGTTACAAGAGTGAACTGCCACCTAGCTGAGTTAACTAGTCAACTAGTCTTCAGTTAACTGACTGGACAGAGAATAGTGAGGAGTACATAAAGAAATCAAGGGTAATGCACCAGTCTGGTGATGATCCCAAGGAAAGTGCACATTAGCATGGTGATGATTCCAATGTTGCATGGTGACAAAACCAATGCAACATCTAAACTCAACTCAACTAGTCAAACTAAAGTGTCAACTGAAATAGAATATTCTCCAGGTGGAATATTCTCCCCTAAATTATAGGAGTCTGGATAATGAATAATTATGACTAATAAACAAGGAAAAACCTTAGGAAAAATAAATCCTAGGTGTGTGTGAAGTAACTCCAACACCCCCCCTGAACATCATTGTGGTGAAAATAAAGAATGGGTCCTAACAACAAGGCCATGTTAGGTACCCAAATACAAAATATACACTGAAATAAAGTGAGGAAAGAGGGAAAACCTCATGGAACCCCCCCCCTAAAGGTACAATGTATGTAAAAAGAAGAACTATAGTTGCTAGGCAACTATGTTCTTCACTCCAAGATGAATTCGTAGAGAATGGAACTTCTGCTAAGTGAAGGTCTTGGTGAAGATGTATATGATTTGTTCTATTGAAGGACATAACTGTAGGTTGATGATACCCTCGTGTACTAAGTCCAGGATGTAGTGCATGTGGATATCGATGGGCTTCGTCCACTGTCTCTAAATTGGATCTCTGTAGAACTTCAGAGTGCTCTGGTTGTTACACCATATGAAGATCGACCGATGAAACATAATGCCAAACTTAGTGAGAAAATGTTGTAGCCACATAGCCTGAATGGTTATGCTAACTACCCCTCTGTACTCTGCCTTGACTGAATATAGAGAAATGGCATCTTCCTTCTTGCTCGACCAATAGATAGGACCAGAACCAAGACTGAGTCAGTAACCAGATGTGGACTGGCGATCAGTGCTATCATGATCCCAGTCAAAATCAGTAAAACCGATGAGATCTAATGTAGAGTCTACTGTATAATGAATCCCAAAGGTAGTGGTTCCCTATATGTATCGAAGGATACACTTTGCATCCTTCCAATGTAGCTCATGTGGCTCTTGCATGAACCTAGAAACTGCGCCAACTGCACAAGAGAGGTTTGGTCTGGAGTGTGTGAGATACAAAAAACTCCCCATTAGCTGTCTTTATAGTGTGTTGTCAACCAATGGAGTTTCCCTTCCATCCTCAAGTTTGAATCCTTATAGGAAAGGAGTCGGAGCAGAATTGCAGTATGTCATGTGAAATATCTCAAGGAGATCTTGTGCATACTTGGCCTGAGACAGTTTGATGCCTGATGCATCCTGACTGAGCTCAATTCCAAGGAATAAGTGTAGAGGACCCATGTACATCATCAAAAACATGTGATGTAGAATCCTATTGACTGTAGCAATCGTTGAATTCAAGCAATCGGTGATCAATAAATCATCAACATAGAGAACTAAGAGAAGAAGTGAATCAAACATCCTAAGCATGTATACATTCGGGTATGATTTACAATGTACAAAGTTCTATGAAAACATGTAGGATTCCATCTTGGCATACCATGCCCTCAGAGCCCGATTGAGGCCATAAAGGGACTTCCTCAGTTGAAAGACCAAAGATGAGTCCTGCATAAATCCCTGGGGCTACTCCATATAGATCTCCTTAGAGAGATCATTGTGAAGAAATGAATTCTTCACGTCCATCTGATGGACTTCTCATCCCTTGGCCACTACAATGACAAGTGCCAAATGTATGGAATCCATCTTCTCTACTGGAGCGAAGGCCTCATCATAGTCAATGCTATACACCTGCTGAAAGCCTTTGGAAAAAAGTCTGGCTTTGTATCTGTTAATCTGTCCATACACTGTGCTCTTGGTCCTGTAGACCCATCTGCATATGAAAATTTTCCTCCCAGAAGTAAGGGGAACTAGATCCCAAGTCTAGTTCTCGAGGAGGGAGTTGTACTCCTCCTGCATGGCGGATTCCCAAAAGGGATTTCCAGTAGCCTCGCCATAAGACTATGGATCTGAAGAATGAACCAAGAAAATATTCCTAGAGGGAAATGGTTCAGCGGCAGTGAATGAAACAGGAGGCTCTTCGAAATTAGATTGATTCCTCCTAGTATAGGCTGGATCACCAACAATATCCCCTGCATCCTGAAGAGTAGTTTGTGTCCACTTGGGCCTCTGCTCTGGCTTTGTAACTGCATCTGGATGCTATGAATATGCATCTGACTGCACTGACTCGAAATTTTAATCATCTGATTCCTCTAAATCATAACTCTCGTCTAAAGAAGAGTGGACGTGTGCATGCTTATCATCTTGGACATGTGGAAGAATGAAGGTCTCTGCATGTGGCTATTGAGGTACATGCAAGACACTTTCCTCGAATTGGACACTATGCTCAATGATGAACCGGTCCGAGGAAAGATCAATAAACCTATATCCCTTCACACCGTTAGGGTATCCAACAAAAATACACTCAATGATTTATGGATTAAGGGCCTTCCTCTTTTCAGAGGGAATCTGAGCCCATGCACGTGAACCGAAAATGTGAAAGTGGGTCACATTTGGTTTGAGGCCACTCCAAGCCTTGTAGGGTTCTTATCCTTAACAAATCTATGGGGATATATGTTTTGGATGTATGTTGCACAATTAAGTTCTTTGGCCCATATTCTCCGTGGTAGTTACTTTGCATGCAACATGCAAGGTGCCATCTCCTTTAGAGATCTATTTTTCCGCTCAACAACTCTGTTTTGCTGTGGAGTATAGGGAACTATGTGATGCAAATGAATCCCCACATCTTGGAAAATATTATGGATCTCATGATTGATACACTCTCCCTCATTATCAGTTTAGAGGACTTTGATCTTCTTTCTAGACTGTGTCTCAACCAGGGATTTGAAATCTTTGAGGTGTTGAAAGACCTCAATTTTTTTCTCGAGAAAGTAGATCCATGTAAAACGTGAGAAATCATCAACAAAAATGAGAACAAACCTTTCTTTGCTGATAGATGGATGCGGAAAAGGACCCATAAGGTCACTGTGGATCAGATCTAAAGGCGCAGAAGCTCTTTGAGACTTTCCTTTGTCAAATTTCTCTTGAGGGTGTTTTCTGAGAACACATCCCTCACATGCTCCCTTAGAGAAATGGATGTCTGGTAGGCCATCGACCAATATTTGCTTGCTAAGTTGTTAAATGTATCTGAAATTCAAACATCCAAACCTTTCATGCCATATCCTACTACTTTCATCAACATGAGTAAGCAGTAAAGAAGAATCAAATTCAATGAATTCAAAAAAGTATACAATCTAGACTGATGATTTACCTCACCGGTAGAAACCCTGGAGTTGGTTTGCATGTCATAGATGTCCACGACATTTGATGTGAATATGAATTTATTTTCGGTGCCAGAATTCATCATTCGATACACGGGGAGAAGGTTGATGAAAAGTTTGGGAATGTGCAGCACATTCTTGAAGCTTCCATTGGTGAGTTCAATCCTTACTTTGTTGGTGACTTCGACAAAAGATTTTCCCCCCATCAGAATAGGAGGACCTTTGCATGCATCCAATGAAGAATATACTTCTTTTGAGGTATCCATGTGATGTGATTCTCCTGAATCTACGATCCAAGCATCGAGAGAGGAGTTGATGGAAATCAAGGCATGGATAGAATTTCCTTTCTTGGGATTCAGATCTTATGGCTTCTTCTTCTTGGAACCCTCAGGGATGCGATATCGAAGGCTGTTTTTCTGAAGTATTTGAGACATTAGGTCTATTTGTTTTTTCATGCATGCATATTCTGGATGGAATCCTTTGTGACAGTACTTGCATTTATCCCCTTTTCTTCCCTTTCCCCCTTTGGATCCAGAGGCATCGATGAAGGGTTTTGAGTACCCTTCCTTCTTCGGATTTGCATGATATTTCCTTTATGTTTAGATTTATGATATTGATGGCTTCCATCTTGCATAGTAAGTGCATGCGCCTTTGGGCCTTTGATTTTTCCCATGTTGATGAGATTGGTTTGCTCTTGTGTCAGGGATTCGATAAAGTCCTCAAGAGAAGGCATCTTCCAGGTGGCTCTGGAGGCAAATCTGACTGAATGGAATGTGGACACAAACACATAGAATTCAGGACCAAGTTTGGAGAGAATGGTGAGAACCATTTGTTTCTCCTCAGATTTATCAACCCCGCAAGCTTTGAGTTGCGACAATAAATCCTTGAATTTTGTAAATAAATATTGGATATTGTCGAATCTTTTTGGATCCAATGTGAGAAATTCCACCTCCAACATATGTCCCCTCATCTCATCTTGTTTTCCAAAGAGCCCTTCCAAGGTGGTCCAGGATTCATTGGGAGTCTTACAAGAAGATATGTGAAAAAGTAGATTGAGAGAAATAAGATTGCAAATTGTTCCGAATGCTTCATCCATTCGATTTAAGTACTTGGATTTTTCTATGGCTGATGATAGTTATGTGTTTGTATTCAAGGTTAACCTATATAATCATCTGGTTCATAGATGTATGACTATTTTCTCCTTCCATGCAAAGTAGTTGTAAGGTGTAAGAATGAATTCTTTTTGGAAATCCATCTTTCCGTTGTCTTCAATCTTTTGTACCTGCAAATTTTTTTGGTGTAGCTTTTTATTAGAAGTCTGTCAGCTTTGATACCATGTAAATGTGTTGAACCTGCACATAATATATCTAGATAGAAAATAATACACACATTTGCAGAGAGAAATTGAGAAAGAAGAAGGAGAGAAAGAATAGAAGAATTCTTATTAACCGTCATGAATAATGAAAAATTTACACATAATTTACTCTGTATAACTCAATGAATGTGCACCGAAGGAGAACCAATGCACCATATTGGTGGTCTAGAGTGATCTAGACACACACTAGCAATTACGAGAGTGAACTGCCACCTAGTCTAGTCTCTCAGGCAGTTACGGGAGTGAACTGCCACCTAGCTGAGTTAACTAGTTAACTAGTCATCAGTTAACTAACTGAATTGAGAGTAGTGAGGAGTAGATCAAGGAATAAAGGGTAATGTTCCAGTATGGTGATGATCCCAAGGCAAGTTTGCATTAGCATGGTGATGATCCCAATGTTGCATGGTGACAAAACCAATGCAACATCTAAACTCAACTCAACTAGTCAAACTTAAGTGTCAACTGAAAGAGAATATTCTCCCCTAAAATATAGGAGATTGGATAATGACTAATTATGACTAATAAAAAAGGAAAAACCTTAGGAAAAATAAATCCTAGGTGTGTGAAGTAACTCCAACATGTCATTGATAATAGAGGCCTGGGAGGTATAAAAAAGTAGTGTTTCTTTTGGTTCAAGGGAACACGTATTTCATGAGTATCTCCAAGATAATTTTAAGAATGAAGAAGGATTTTACACAAATGTTGTTTTACCATTTTGGATAAATGATCTAGAATCGGATCCAGGAGGCTTCCCAGGTCCAGAAAAGGCTCAAAAATGAATGTTACTGGAATAAGATGAAACCAATTCCATTGTGACTGGATCGTCACACTGATTCTGGCCATATATTTACTTTCTCAAATAAACGATGTACGTGAGAGTTATTGTACTCTGACCATTTTCCCAAATAGGTAAAAAGTCAACAGGTCAATAGGCAAAAAATTCAATGCTGACGTGAGCATGAAATTATTATGTTGACGTAGCATTGAGACATGTGGAAACAGAACAACAGTTTGACTAGGAAGAGGGAATATCCACTCAGAGATTGACAAGTGGAAACTTTAAGGAAAATTAAAAGGTGCCACGTGGCACCCTATCACTTGATGGTAGTTTAAAAGTTTGTTGGGGTTTATGGGATTCGATCCCATGACCCATTACTCTAGAAAAGTCTTGGGAGAGGACCAATGGACAACACACAAAAGTTGAAGCTTGGGGGTTAAAAACCACTTCATTATAGTTAATGGAAAATATATTAATGTATGGGGCGAAAGGGGGCTGGGGCTAAGCCCCAACCCACGGTTTGACTGAACCATATGACCACACAATAGTGGAGCGTAGGTGCCTTTCCCTTAACAACTCAAGTGATCAGTTCCAACACCTGCCCACCATGCATTTTGGGGTTGTGACCACACCTAAGTGTGCACCGATAGGGGCATGGTCTTATTACCTTGTGCCACATGACCACAGATTTCGGAAAAGGGGCTAGCATGCAGCCCTTTGGGCTAGAGCTTGGCCACCTAAGTTGCATGTGACCTTATTTAAGGGGTGCAGAACAATATTGGGGAGCTTATTCAATTATTATGCTGAAAGTGGATTTTACACATCGGCATATGGATTTTTTAATGATTTTATGCTTGTAATTGGAGATTTTTGGCCCTTTTGGGGGGATATTTGTCTCTTTTTGAGGCCAGATCTAGGGAGGAAGTTGGGAGATGGTTACCAAATATAGATGTATATAAACCAGACCTTCTTGAGGCCATGAAGGGACATTCAGAGCAGAGTTATGCTGAACATTTTCCAAGTCAAAGACATTTTGATGCAGGGAAGTTGTTGAGGAGCGCACCTTTGTGGGCCATTTCTAGGAGCTTCGGTCATACGATTTGAGTGTCGTTTCTTCTGTTGGATTCTATAGATCTGGAAGAACAAGACCAGATCTGTCTTGTAGCCTTATGGCACTTCTATGATGTACTTATTGATATTTTAACATAAATAAGAAAGCCTCACCCACCGAGACAAAGTCCCGAAGACGTAGGCGAGATTGTTGAACTCCGTTATCACATTGGTGTTATGGTTTTTTATTTTTTATTTCTTTATTTCAGTTTTGTACATGTTTATGTGGTTGTGATATCTTCTCATATATTTTTCCTCTTTATTTAAGATTCCTAATTGGTTAATCAAAACATGCTTAATAACTTAACCATAGTCATTAAAAAGATCTTTTCGGATCAAGTGGTATCAGAGCTAGTTGACATTTGGATTTGAGTTTTGCATGTTAACCAAGGAAAAGAGACAACATGGTGAAGGCAACCTTGTTGAAGAGAATACTTAATTGTATTGATAAAGAGAGATTCTCACACCGAGAAGATGGAATCAGAAGAGGGACTTTTTCAGGATGAGAAAGAGTTTCGAAAAGATTTATTTTCCATGTCGGAGATGATGAAAGTTTTGTACAAGGATTACTTGGAACATAAGAAACCAGTTTTTGGTGAATCTTCAAAGGGAAAAAGTGAATAAGGAGAGGATCCTCCTCATATTCCTCCTTCACCTCCATGATCATCTCCTTCTTCTCCTTCTTCTTCAAGTTCAAGTTCTAAATCCAATGCAAAGAAACATGTTCATAAAAATAAGAATGAAATGCCATTATTAAAACTTGATGTTAAATTTGAGCTACCCATGTATGATGGTGAAGTCAATGCAAAGAGACTTGAAAATTGGGTCATCCAGATGGAGGTTGATTGCAGTGTGAAACAGATCAAGGATGAGGCCACACAAATCAAGTTGGCATCATTGAGACTTGCAGGCACAACTCTCATTTGGTGGAAAAGTAAGTTGAAAAATGAAACAAAACAAGTGGGTAATGTATTTTGATCATGGAAAAGCTTCATTTATGCACTTAGGAAACAATTATATCCTTTGTTTTATAAAGAAAAGCATTAATTGAATGGCAAGCTTTAAAACTAAGAAAAGGACAAACAATGCAAGAATACACCGATTGCTTTTGTAAAATGACTTTGATGTTAGATATCCCTTTACATACACAGGAAACCCTTATGAAGTATATAGGAGGTTTACCTACACATACTAGAAACACTATATTCATGTTTGGACCAATTAACCTTGATGAGGTTTCTATTCAAGCAACATATATTGAAGCAGGGAAAATAGGTGTATCAGGGGAATCGTCTTCAAGGAAAGAGGACAAGAGGAAATGGCATGGAAAAAAGGAAAGTTCAGTGGTGAGAAAGGAAGAGAGGCCCTATTGCAAGCATTGCAAGAAATAGGGGCATGATGAGGACCGTTGTTGGCAGTTGCATCCTAAGAAGAGGCCAAAGTGGTTCAAGGAAAAGAAAGGGAGGAAAACAGTTGCAGTGACAACATAACCAACATACTTGGGATCAGATTCAGGTGACAAATCTAAGGTCTCATTAGTTGGTATGACATATAAAATTGGTGAAGGAATTGATTGTAGAAGTAACTTGTTTCATATAAGGGTTATCATGAGACATACTAATATAGACACATTAATCGACAGTGGATCTCAATCTAATATAATCTGATAAGAATTGGTTAAGAAATTGGGGTTAAAAAAACAAGTACATCATAAGCCTTACACACTTAAATGGATAAGCAACCATCATTAGATGCACATAACAAAGAAGTGAACAATCAAATTTGAAATTTCCTCTAAGTATGTGGACGAGGTAACATGTGATGTAGTGCCATTAAGTGAATGTGGAATGGTCTTAGGTAGTCCATACTTATATGATCATAAGACAATCTTATAAAGGAAAAATAATCAATATCAATTATCCAAATCATGCCAAGATTATGTGGTTCATGCTCATCATGTTAAGGAAAATAAAACACTTCAAACAATGGAAAAATTAAAGAAGCCAGTGCAAGAAAGCAACAAACCAATAATTGTTTCAAATGAAGTGATCGATCTTAAGAAAGAACATGAAATTATTGTTGAATGGAAAATCAATCACAGTTTGCTTCAAGATAAGCTCATGTTGTGAAAATATTACAAGTATATCGGCTCTTTTGCAATCATGTTTTTGATGCTATCATTAGTAATGTTTTCTACATGGATGATAGTGGCTTCAGTAAAATGTGACAGGGTTCAAATGGCTAACAATATGTTGTCAGTTGTCATGATTGTGTTACAGTTGATCTTGATGAGACAGGTGCACACGACAAAGTTCAGAGACAGAGGACAAGACGGGTGGCCTATCCTGAGCTTGCTGATTGGTCAGTAACCTTTTGGGGACCAAAAGGTCCTTAGTGGGGAGGTGTGATCCAAAATCAGATCCAGGAGGCTTCCTAGGTCCAGAAAAGGCTCAAAATGAAAGTTATTGGAATCAGATGAAACCAATTCCATTGTGACTGACTCATCACGCTAATTACGTCCATATATTTACTTTCTCAAATAGACACTGTATGCGAGAGTTATCACACTCTGACCATTTTCCCAAACATGTAAAAAGTCAACAGGAAAAAAAGTCAATGTTGATGTCATCATGACATCATCATGTTGACGTATCATTGAGACATGTGGCAGCAAAACAACAGTTTGACTGGGCAGAGGTCATATCCACTCAGATGTTGACAAGTGGAAACTTTTAGGAAAATGAAGAGGTGCCACATGGAACCCTATCACTAGATGGCATTTTAAAAGTTTGTATGGATTCATGGGATTCGAACCCATGACCCATTACTCTAGTAGTATTGGGAGAGGACTAATGGCCAATGCACCAAATTTTAAGCTTGGGGGTTAAAACCCACTTCATTATAGTTAATGGAAAATATATTAATGTATGGGGAAAATATATTAATATATTAATATATGCATGAGGCCATGAAGGGACATTCAAAGAAGAGTTTTTCTGAACATTTGCCAAGCCAAATCCATTTTGATGCAGGGAAGCTGTTGAGGAGCGCACCTTTGCGGGCCATTTCTGGGAGCTTCGGTCATCCGATTTGAGTGTCATTTCTTCTGTTGGGTTCTATATATCTGGGAGAACAAGAAATGGTCAGTATTGTAGCCTTATGGCACTGCTGTGATGTATGTATTGAGATTTGAATAGAAATAAGAAATCCTCACCCACTAAGATAAAGGCCCGAAGACATAGGCGAGATTGTCGAACTTCGTTATCACATTGGTGTTATGGTTTGCTGCTGTTTATTTCTTTATTTCAGTTCTGTACATGTTTATGTGGCTGTGATAACTTCTCATATCTTCTTCCTCTTTATTTAAGCTTCCTAATTGGTTAATCAAAACATGCTTAGTAACTCAACCATAGTCATTAAAAGGATCTTTTTGGATCAATAAAAGTCTCAAACATGACAGAATTGAAAAGTAGAGAAGAATATTTTCCTTCTCCTAGTTGGATCAAATAGTTGAATGCACGTTGGAAAGAAAAAATCAAGAATTTGAGAAACATTGTCCAAGCATGCAATGAAGCTATATTGAAAAGAGAAGAATTATTCAGAAGGCTCACAAAGATAGATTTAGAAAGAAGCACTGGTGAGGTGCAAGATCCTAAATTGATTTTCAATTCAATGTTTATGACAAGGAAACAATTTGATGAACACGTGGAGATATTAAAAGGATTATCCGCTGAGAAATTTAATGGCATAATTGAATATGGTGAAGAAGTGATAGATAATTGGCTTATCGATTATTCTATGAAAAATCAAGATATTGAGGAGTCAATCCACAACATTTCTTATGACCTAAGAGATTTAGAAGGTGAATTGTTTAATATCAAAATTAGGAATGAAATAAATGTTGCGTCGATGAGAAATTACATTCAAGATTGGTTTAAGAGTGAAATCGATAAATTAACTAAAGAGGTGCAAGAAACAACAGTTGAGACAGTTCCTGTAACCATCAATGAGGAAAATAAAAGGAAAGAAACAAGAAAGTGAGCAAATGAGAGATGCCATCATAGTAAGTTTATGCTAATCACATTCTTATTTCCTTATCATGTTTTCATTTAGATAGTTTGCTTATTTTCTTAGAAAGGTTTAACAAAAATATGATAACTTCTCCTTGTATTCCTTCCAGGTCTTGCTACTTTTCCTTCGCCCACCATCTTCTCTCCACAGTGTATTTCTTGTTTATATTTACTTTTATGGTTCGCAAGATCCCTAATACTAGTCCTATGGACAAACACATTTTTAATTTCAAAGTATTGTAATAGACTTCATTATTGTTTTAGAAATCCCAAGAGAACTAAGTTGGGATCAGTTTTGACCGTGTTTTATAACTTTGAGTTTTGAGTTTAAAATATTTGAGATTGGTCTGTCATTTTTTTCCTTTGAGCTCCACATGTGTCTACTCTATTAAAGTTCTCTTATGTGTACATAACATCTTCTTTTATTTTTATGTGTGATCACAAATGTTTATTTTCCCTATGATGTGGATGTGAGGAAATTTTACTTATGTTTCAAATGTGATATGTATGAGGTTCCTGGTTATCTCTCAGGAATTCTCTTTAAAATAAAAAAAAATTAATTTCTACAACTTTTATCTTTCTTTGAATATAATAGTGGGCTTTGTCAAAGCCCTATATCATTTTGGAAATCTAGAAATCAAAGAATATCATAAAACAGAGAGGAGTACCACCTCTATAAAAATGCAGGAGGACTCATATCCTCGTGAGGTTTCTGTTTCGGTCCTGACGGATTCAAGCGTCAACATTTTTGGTGACCATACTGGGGAACCAACTAAAAATTTGAAATTTGGTTTAGCATTTTTTGAAAATACATGACTTTGCCTCAGGATGATCAACCCTAGTTAGAAATTGGATTGAATAATCAATGAAGCATTTTGCATCAACTATATAATATTGTAATAATGAAAGTTGAAACTAATGAAGAATTGGAAAGATCTTGGAAGACATTGGTCCAATAAGAAGAAAGATAAATCCTTCGAAGACAGAGGAGAGAGGAAAGACAAGAATGAAGAAATGAAAGACAAGATCGAAGAGAACAAGAACAAAACCGGAATTGAAGCTAGACAAACACAAGGGACCTATTACTAGAAGTAAACGAAAGCAACTACATAGTCTAGTAAGAGAAAAACATATTCATGAAATACCTCCAGACATGGCGGGAAGAAATGAAGAAAGGCATGAATAACCACGAAGAGAACCTCATGAAGAAAGACAAGAAGACAGAGTAGGTGGTGGAAGAAATCAAGAAGGGAGAAGATTTGGAAATCGAAGAAGAATAAGAGATCCCCCCCTTGATCTTTGAGGTGAGAAACATGACCTCCCTATCCTCCCTAAGGGTACTTTGAAATAATTTTCCGGGGACGAAACAATTGATTCCAAAAGACACCCTGATTTATTCCTAGATGTTTTTGATTTTCATCGTGTTGAACATGATGAGGTGATGGTAAGGTTGTTTCTTCAAATCTTATCGGTCCAACCTTATGAATGGCACACAACACTACCAACTAGATCAATTGGTTCATTCAATGATCTTGAATCTATGTTTTTGACTATGTTCTCTCCTCCAGTCGCATATCATACTCTTCTCACTAATTTCACCCAGATTGGTTTGAAGAAGAATGAGAGAATACGATATTTCAATCTCAGATTCAATAAAAATCTGAGTATGATTCCAAAAGATAAAAGGCCGAATGACCCAATGATACTTGGTGGTTATAAAAATGCCATGCTTCCAAATGTGAAGTTTGCTATTAGAACAAACTAAATGGATACCTTGGAGGAAGCAATGACTAAAGCCACAAATATGGAAGAAATCATGATTGAAATGGGTGATGACCCCGATATCATCATAGGAAAAGTATAGAGGAAGCATGGAAGACTGAGTATCGATGATCAAGGAGCCTCTAGTTTGAGAAAGAATGAAGAGTAAAAGTTGTGATCGATTCAAAATAAAGCCACTGGAGGAGTTTTTTTTAAGGGAACCATACCATATGTGAAGGTGGATCTTGTTGCGACAGAAGAAACTAAGAAAAGGATTGAGATTGCAAAAATGAATATAACCATCAAGAAAATGAAAAATGAAATAACTAGATTGATAAGGGGTGATAATAATGTAGAAAATCCAAGAATTTCGTTCAAGAACAAAGAAGGAACCTTCCCCACGAAAATAGACTGAGGTTTGAAAAAAATGATAATCAACAAAGACAAAGGGTTCCCAGGAAATCAGTTCCAAATGCAGTTGTTCTGGATGAGATATATGATGAACAAATAGTTGAACAAGAAAATGATTATTTACCGAAGGACAATTTTGAAACTATATAGATAGATGGATGCGAGACATCCATGTATATATTTGAAGAAGGATGTTAAGCCCTAAATAGTGGATCTTTACCCATTAATTGGGGCATATTACATTAGTAATGATATTTTATTTATGTCGGATTTAGTCCATTAGTTGTAATTATACCTCCTAGTCTCCTATATATACCAAGGAGACATTTTCATTTGGAATCATCTTGTATTTGGAAATTTATGTGGGCATAAGGAGGTTTCCCCTTTGAAGAGGCTTATTATCTGAATTTCTCTCTTTTTCAAGGCGTTGAGTACTTATTTTGATGTTTTTCTATGCTATATTGATATTTGGTTCCTAACATATGGTATCAGAGCTCAAGGTCTTGGGGTTTCACTGCTACATATGAGACACCTTGGAATTTTTGCTATAACTTGTTTTATACAATGATTCAGAAGGAATGACTTGGAATATATTTAGTAGATGGGTCAAGGTACACTGGGTTAAAATTTTAGCTCCTGAGGCCTTATACTTTCAGAGATACAACCTTTTTAAGATAGGGTTCTGGAATCATCCTAAATTGATTCATTACAGAAGTTTCTCTATAAAAAATTTTCTGTAATGTTTCAGACCCTGAAATATGGAGGATATTCACAAAAATTAGTAAAGTATATGTGGTAACAGTTTAAGAATTTTTGTCATCTTAAATTTGTAGATACACCCTGTGGAAGATAGGGTATCTGACTAGTTCTATTGACTAGTCTCAAGCATGTGTTCCGGGTAAAAAAATCATAAATTCTTCCTAGAGTATCCAAATTGAGTGATACTAGTTGCATTGGATAGTGGAAAACCCCTACTAGTTCTGGTACGAGTTTCAAAAATTTATATCAATTATTTTGTGCGAGGCACGCTATACAAGTGATATCTCCTGGAAAGGCCAAAAATCAACAAGTTGTGGGGAATTTACCATAAATTTCACTTGGCACATCCAATTTTGATCAGACATGTGGCATTGTAGATAAGAAATATCAGAGAGCTACACAAAAGAAAATTTCATACTCAGAAGGGACGAAATTTTGGAGATACAATAAAATAAATATTTTCTAGTAGAACCACCTCAAAATCAAGGTTTAAAGTGATACTTGGCCAATATGCCACCAAAAAAGTGAACTTATACACCAAATAAGCCTCCAGACAATCCTACTTGGACTCTTGATGAAGGTCAAGAAATGCGTAGGGACATAAATGATTTACAAAAGATGAACTACAAGAGATGATGGATTCAACGAAAGCTAAGTTGGAGGCAATAAATACTAATATGGATGGTTTAAAAGGAGAGATCATGGAAGGATTGAAAAATTTCCCAATAGAGAGGACACCTAAAAGTGAAAATGTATCCCATGAAATTCATGATGAGGACACAAGGAAGGTGAATCAAGAATGGAGAAACTCCAACTTTGGGTTGAAGACCAACCACGTTCCTAAGATCGATATGAGGAAGTTTGATGGCAATGACCCAATCACATGGATACTTCATATGGAGGAATTCTTTGATCTACATAATGTTCCACATACACAAAATGTACGAATTGCTTCTTTATATTTAGAACCCAATCAATTTGTATGGTATCGATGGCTTTGTTCTCATAAACCACTCATCACTTGGACAATTTTCATGGAAGAAATGATAGCACACTATGAGGATACAAGGAGCAATACCTTCTTTAGCCAATTGATAAATTTCAAGAAAAAGAGTTCAGTTACAGAGCACATTGAGAACTTCCAAAGATTGATATAAAGGTAACAAATATTCCAGATGATCACTTGATTGATGTATTCATAGGAATTTTAAAGGATAACATTCAACATGAGGTTCGCCTTTGGGAACCCAAATCATTGGAGAATGCATTTAGGGTGGAAAGAAATGTTGAAAGTAAAAATATGGCTATGGCTACTAGAAGGACCAATCTAACATCTATAGAGAGAATAATGTTCCTTCTTCTAAAACACCTCAACCTACAAGGTTGACACCTCAACAATTAGAGGAAAGAAAAGCAAAAGGTTTATGCTTTAATTGTGACATCAAGTACATTAAGGGACATAAGTGTGGTGAGAATAAATTATTCTACATAGATTGTGAAGAGGAAGAAGAACAAGAACAAGAACAAGAAACATCTCAAGATGAAAATGTAGAAGCAATTTCATCTGAAGAGTTGAATCCCACGATATCATGTAATGCATTGTCTGGAATTTGCACTCCTCAAACCCTCAAGATTGAAGGATATATCAAAAAGAAAAAGGTAATAGTCCTAATTGATTCTGGCGGTACTCATAATTTCATTCACTATAAATTAGCCAAAGCTCTCAATTTCTTTGTATATCTAGCGCCATAGTTTCAAGTAATGATTGCAGATGGAGGAACTATCAACTACTCAGGAAAATCCAATAAGATCAATCTTACTATGGGGGAATATTTAATGAATAGTCCAATGATTTCTATACCCATGGATGGTGTTGATGTTTTACTAGGAATCCAATGGTTACAATCATTAGGAACAATGGATTTTAATTTTCAAGAAATTTTCATTAGAAGGAAAAGATTGAGTTAAGAGGTATCACAGGGAAACCCGGTAAGGTGATAAGCTCTAATGGCATGAAAAAATTATTGAAAAAGGGGCATCAAGGTGTTATTGCACAACTATGCTCACTAGATGTTCAAACATCTAAGCCATCTATTCCTCTAGATCTCCAAGGGATCATTGATAAGCACTCCAAAGTATTTGAATATATTCCCAAAGGTATTCCACCCACTCAAAATCATTATCATGATATTCACCTAATTCCTAGGAGTGTTCCTCCTAACATCAGGCCATACAGATACCCTTATGCCCAGAAGAGTGAAATTGAGCACATGATTGAATAAATGTTAGAGGCTGGCATTATTAGACCTAGACAAAGTTATTACTCTACATCAATGGTAATGGTATTCAAGAAAAATGGCTCATGGCGTATGTGTCCAGATTATGGAGAGCTCAACAAGATCACCATTAAAGATAAGTTTCCCATTCCCGTCATTGATGAATTGTTAGATGAACTACATGGAGAAATATATTTCACAAAGTTGGATCTTCGTTCAGGGTAACATTAGATTAGAATGAAGGAAGAATATATCCCAAAAACAACATTCCAAACTCATGAAGGCCATTATGAATTCTTGGCCATGCCTTTTGGCCTTACAAATGCAACTTCCACATTCCAAGGGTTGATGAATTCCATTTTCAAGCCCTTCCTTCAAATATTTTTGTTAGTATTTTTTGATGATATACTAATCTATAGAAAGTATTGGGAGGATCATGTGTGACATGTTGACAAGGTGCTACAACTACTAAAGGAGAAACAACTATATGCCAAACCATCCAAATGTTCCTTTGGAGTGAAGGATGTAGATTATTTGGGTCATATTGTAACTCATGAATGTGTCAAGGTAGACCCTAATAAGATTAAGGCCATGATGGATTGGCCGATTCCCAAAACATTGAAGAATCTTACAGGATTTTTGGGTTTGAGAGGTTACTACCACAAGTTTGTTCGACACTATGGAAGAATAACAACACCTTTAATGACACTAACTAAGAAGGATGCATCTTCATGGACTACAGAGGCAAAAAAATATTTTGAACAACTTAAAGAGGTGATGTGCAAAGCTCTTGTCTTGACCACTCCAGACTTCACAAAAACCTTTATTATGGAATGTGATGCCTCGAGAAATGGAATTGGTGCTGTCCTAATGCAAGAAGGAAGGCCCCTGGATTTTGAAAGTCGACCACTCAAGGGAAAGGACTTACACAAACCCATTTATGAGAAGGAAATGATGGAAATACTACATGCATTGAAGAAATGTCATCCTTACCTAATAGGTAGGCACTTCAAGGTCAAAACAGATCATGATAGTCTTAAATACCTCTTGGAACAAAGACTGTATTCAAAAGAACAACAAAAATAGGTAACAAAGATATTGGGTTATGATTTTGAAATCATCTATAAAAAAGTGAAGCAAAATGTTGTGGTAGATGCACTCTCAAGAAAGGATGAAGATGTTGAGGCCTTTCTCTATGCTATCTCGATCATCCAAATCGATTGGATAATAGAAGCAAGGGATGAATGGAAGAATGATGAAAAAGTGTGGACTCTCATTCAAAGGTTGCAGTAGGATTCCATTGCATCAGATACATTTACATGGAAAAATGATTCACTATGGTACAAAGATCGCCTATATTTATGTAAGAACTCCCAACTCAAACAAAAGGTACTATTGGAATTGCACACCTCTCCAGTAGGAGGGCACTTAGGATTTTTGAAAACCTACCATAGGGTCAAGAAGGAATTTTTTTGGGATGGACTTAAAAATAATGTTCAAAGGTTTGTGGCAGAATGTTTGGTTTGCCAACAAAATAAGGTGGAAACAATTAAGACACCAGGTCTTTTACAACCATTAGCCATCCCAAGTCAGTGTTTGGAGGAGGTTTCCATGGATTTCATCACATGGTTACCGAAGTCTGAAGGAAAGAGTGTCATCATGGTGATTTTTGATAGACTGGCCAAGTACACACACTTTTGTGCACTCTCTCATCCCTTCAAAACCAGTACAGTTGCCACCGCATTCATGGAGACAGTTCAAAAGCTACATGGTAGCCCAAAGATTATTGTAAGTGATAGAGATCCCATCCTCACTAGACATTTTTGGACATAATTGTTTTCTTGTTTATGTACTCAATTGGCTCATAGCTCATCCTATCATCCTCAATCTGATGGACAAACTAAGATAGTGAACAAATGTCTGGAAGGCTACCTTCATTGCTTTGTCTCTGATAAACAAACACAATGGTTCAAATGGTTATCCTTGGTAGAATGGTGGTATAACAATTCCTTTCATACTGCAGCAAAAATGGCACCATTTATGGCAGTCAATGGATACCACCCTCCTTCCATCACTTCTTCTCAAAATAAAAATATAAGGTTCAAGCAGTGGAAGACCATATCGAACATCAACAACAAGTTCTCCAAATATTAAAGGACAACCTCACCATGGCACAAACTCACATGAAACAACAAGCATATCAACATCGTAGTGAAATAAGTTTTGAAGTATGGGATTGGGTGTTCTTAAGACTACAACCATACAAACAGATGTCCCTCAAGCAAGCCAAGAAGGGTAATAAATTATCACCAAAGTACTATGTCCCTTATAAGGTGTTGCAAAAGATTGGTACTATGGCATATAAATTGGAGTTCCCTGCATCTTCACGAGTACACCCAGTTTTCCATGTTTCATGCTTAAAGAAGGTTATACGTGACAAGATCCCATTTCAAACTATATTTCTAGAACTTGACAAGGAAGGAAAAAACATATTGGAGCCTTAAGTCATCACTGACACAAGAATTCACTAGTTGAGGAATAGATCCATTTAAGAGTATATCATTAAATGGAGGAAACTACTGGCTGAAGATTCCACTTGGGAAGATGAGTTTTTTATACAGAAGCATCCAAAGTTACTCAAGCGTTGCGAACAAGACTTGTCTCAAGGGGAGGGGCATGTTAAGCCCTAAATAGTGGCTCATTACCCCTTAATTGGGGCATATTACATTAGTAATGTTATTTTATTTATGTCGGATTTAGTCCATTAGTTGTAATTATACCTCCTAGTCTCCTATATATATAACAAGGAGACATTTTCATTTGGAATCATCTTGTATTTGGACATTTATTTGGGTATAAGGAGGTTTCCCCCTCAAAGAGGCTTATTATCTGAATTTCTCTCTTTTTCAAGGCGTTGTGTACTTATTCTGAGGTTTTTCTATGCTATATTGATATTTGTTTTCTAACAAAGGCGACAATGACCCCGACTCACAAGAGAATGTTTCCCAAACACAGGCATTTGTAAATAAATCCAAAAATAAAGATGATTCTGAAAAGGAAAAAGAAAAATATAAAGAAAAGGTGAATGAGAAAGAGTCCAATAAAATTGTGATAAATAACACCGGAAACAAAAATCAACATCTGGTATCAAACCCTCCCCAGATGAAATATAATGTTGTATAGGATTTGAGTAAGTTGAGGATAACTCTTCCGTTCACAGAAGTGGTGAAGATCCCTCAACAAAGGGAAAATAATTTGAGATTATTGGATGACCCATCTAGAAGAATGGAATTTGTTTTCATAATTCCAAGGCAAAGCCAACACACATCAACCATCAAGTTGAGAGGTAAAGTCCCACCTTTCTATATTTCAATTGAGAATCATGATGCTACAATTCACAATTGTTTAGTTGACACTAGTGCAAAAAATAATATTATACCATTGGCGGTCATGGAGGCTTTGGGTATGAGCTATACCAAATATTATGAAATAGGAGAAAACATTTATGAAATTGATTCCGGGTAGTTTTTGACTTATGGGGAGATCAAATATTTTTATGCTTGGATCACTATTTCTCCTCATTTTATTACAATTTTCAATATTGTTGTGGTATATCTTCCTATTGCATATGGAGTTGTCCTAGGAAGAGATTGGTAATATATGATTGGATGCTACATAATTAATTATGGAAGTTGCATGATGCTTCGAGATAAAGACGGAGCAATGATCAAGGTTCCTCATGAACCCAGGAGGCCGTTTTCCTTCAAAAAGAAGGATAATGAACTAATGGAAGATTATATAGATGTTGGGATTGTAAACTATGCTATCCTAGACATGGAGAAAATTGAACACATGGAGACTCAAGAAAATCATTTGAAGGGATACTAGAGGATGTCATTTGATGGAGATTTCTCAAGTTCTGGGAGGGGAGTTGGAATCGTCCTTATAAACCCAGGAAAAATTGTGCATCCACATGCTATCAGACTTGAATTTGCATGCATGAATAATGAGGTAGAATATGAGGCTTTGATTCAAGGAATGATCCTCGCACAAGAAATGAAGATAGAACATTTGATTGTGACTGGCAACTCCAAGTTGGTAATAAATAAAGTTACCCAGAGAAATAATATTAAAAAGGAAAGACTAAAATTATATTTCAAAAGAGTTAATGAAACGATGTAATATTTTAGATATTTTAACATTTATTTCATCCCAAGGGGTAAAAATCAGAAGGAAGATACATTATCTTTGGAGGCTTCACTATCAAACCGAGATGATGTTCAGAGAAAAACATATTTTCAAGTAAAAATAATGTTCCAACCTTCTGTACCTGAAAATCAAGAGTATTTACAAGTGTTTGAGAATGAATAAGAACTATAAATGTGTTTGGTGAATGATGATGAAGATGAGGATAATGACAACATGGTTATTCTGAACAATTTATTTAGTCAGAGTCCCTTTTTACAAGAGACGATCATGCTAAGAATCTCCTGGAAGAAGTATCGATCCAAAAATTCCAAGAAACATTAATATTGGAACTAATAGTTCCCCAAAATACGTCAACTTGGGAGTTGATTGCACAGTTGATGAAGTAGAGAAATATGTCACACTTTTTAAAGAATATCTTGATGTGTTTGCATGGAGTTATGATGATTTGAAGGCATATGATAAAAAAATATTTCAACACGTTATTCATTTGAGAGAAGGAGGAAATCTTGTCAAGAAAAATAGAAGGATGGTGAACCCCAAATTAAAGCCATTGGTAAAGGTTGAATTGGAAAAATTAAATAAATTTGGAATAATATACCCCATCAGACATTCTGACTGGATTTCAAATCCCGTGGTTGTGAGGAAAAATGTTGGGGAGATTCAGATGTGTGTAGATTTCAAGGACATTAATAAATCAAGTGTAAAGGATAATTATCCTTTTCCTAATATGGAATTTCTCCTCCAACAATTCACATGATCAACTTGCATGTCCATGTTAGATGGTTTTTATGGGTATAATCAAGTCTTGGTTGTCGAGGAAGATAAATTAAGGACAACTTTCATTACAACTTGGGAGACATATGCATATGCTCGGATGCCATTTGGTTTAAAAAATGCAATAGATACATTTCAGAGGGATATGGATCATGCTTTTGAGGGTTTTATAGGAAAATTCATGGTGGATTACCAAGATGATTCAACTGCACACTAAAAAACTAGGAGTGACTGCATTCATTACCCGAGGAAAGTTTTTGATAGATGTAGATTATATGGTGTTTCTTTAAATCCAAAAAAGTGTTTATTTGTTGTGACTGAAGGAAAATTATTGGGTTATATTGTGTGCAAAGAAGGAATATATATTGATCCTGAGAGAGTTAATGCTATAAATGAACTCAATCCTCCATCATCTAAAAAAGGATTTCATTCATTTTTTGGCAAAGTCAACTTCATACAAATATTTTTCCCTGACTATGTAAGTATTGTGAAACTGATCAATTCATTGTTGAAAAATGATCAAAGATTTGAATGGACCTCAGATACACATGAACATTTTAGTAATATAAAAAAGGTAATCATTACAACCCCAATCCTCATTAGCCTAGATTTCCAAAGAGACTTCATCATTTATTCATTTGCAATAGAAATTGTCATGGAATTTGTTCTTACTCAAAGAAAATCCAAGAGTGAAGGATTACCAATTAGTTTAATGAGAAAGACCCTTTATGATTATGAATTAGGATATTTGGAATTGGAGAAGCAAACCTTGTCTCTTGTAAAAACAATGGTGCACTTTCAGACTTACATATTAAACTCTCATGTCATTGTGTATGTTCCATCCTCTCCTATGAAGATGCTTCTAAATCAACAATTCAGAGAAGGAAAATGGGAAAATTGGTTGGTGAAGATTCAAGAGTATGACATTGAAATTAAGCCTTTGAAAGCAGTAAAAGGACAAGGTCTGCGTAATCTCATTGAGAATAGTGATTCTTTGGATAGAGTAATTTCGATTTTAGTGGGAGAACCTATGGTAGTTTCAGAATGGTATAAAGATATTATATTTTACTTGAGGTTCAGACAATTTCCAATCACCATGTACCCAAAGGAACAAAGAAAATTGAAAATGAAGTCAAATCAGTATGTACTGATTGCTGATGTATTATTAAGAATAAAATATGATGGCATATTGTTAAGGTACGTTGATGAAAATAAAGATTAAGAATTGATGAAAGAATTCCATGAAGGTATATGTGGTGGACATTTTGTGCCCACCGCCATGACCCATAAAATAATAAGAGATGGGTTTTATTGGCCATAAATTTTTAAGGAATCATATGCCACCATAAGAATGTGTGTATATTGTCAACAATTTTAAGGGAAAATTAAAAATAATTCAATGCCATTACAACCTATATCTGTAGAACAACCATTTTCCCAATGGGGACTGGATGTCATTGGACCAATAAATCAAAAATCAAGTAAAGGGAACATATATATCCTCATCACTACAGATTATTTTACGAAGTGGCCAGAAGAAGTAGCATTAAAAAAGGTTGTTTCTGAAGAGTTGATTAAGTTTCTCAAAGATAATATTTTGTCAAGGTTTGGTGTCCTAGAAAATTTTATTACTGACAATGGTTCAGTTTTCATCGGGTCAAAATTTACAGAATTTTTTGGAGAATATGGGATTGTCATGGGGCAATCATCAAGTTATTATCCACAAGGGAATGGTCTTGTAGAATCCACCAATAAGACACTCATTTAGATATTGAAGAAAACTATTGATAAGATCCAAAAGAATCAACATTTGAAATTGACAGATGCTCTATGGGAAGGAAGAATGACTCTGAAAGATAGTACTAGGATGTCTCTGTATATGTTGGTTTATGGAAAAGAAGAAAAAATTCCAATCAACCTCGAGTTAAATGCCTTGACTTGTGTAGTCAATACAGAGGATGTAGAAGATAATACACCTATGCAAAATAAAATGAATCAATTATTGAAATTGGAGGAAGAACGAAGTGAAGCTTTGTATATAACTTCTTAGAGACAACAAAGTATCGAAAAATATTTTGATCAGAGCACAACCATAAAGAATTTTCAAATGGGTGAACTAGTGTTACTCTGGAACAAAGATAAGGAGAAACCATCGATGCACACAAAATTTGAAGCACTCTCGGTTGGACCATATATCATTGAAAATATTCTGGGTTTTAAAGCTTATATGCTCAAAGATATGAATGGGAAAATGTTAATATTGCCTGTTAATTGACAACATTTGAAAATTTTCTTCGCTTGAAATTTTCTCATCTTCTTGTACATAGCTTTTAATTTATTTTGCACATCCTTACTATTCGACTCCATAGCCCAACAGATAGAAGCATATGGTCGTGAAGATTATGGATTCTTGACAACCCACAGGGGGTTATCATCCCACAGTTGGAGCGAGTTGTTGAGACCATTTTGTGCTCCCATTTTTTCCTTCCACATTCTATTTTCCCCGCTTCTTTACTCCATTTCTTTTCCCCCTTCTATACTTCCCCTTATTCCCATTTCCTTTTATCCCTTCTTTTTTCCCTTTCTGGTTACTATACTTAACCATATTTCAATTCGAAGTTTGGTGGGATTTCATTTCCATTCACTTACTAATTTCATAAGTCTGTTTCAACACTTAGACTTTATCTTCAATTTCGCGGGTTCCCAGGTTCAAACATTCACTCTCCATTTTTCGTGACCCTCACTTTGCACTTCAAGTTCCATGATCTACATTTAGACTATCACTTAACCTTTAGCCTCATTGTTTGTGCCAGGCTCCAAAGTATTTTGTTTTTCATGCATGTAAGTTCGATTGAGAAATTGGTTGAGAAATTTAATGGATGAGAAATTTAATCATCGACCTTGCAAGAAAGTGCGTCGAAGGGATGCAGATGAACTAGGTGAGCTACCTCATCAACCAGTTGGAGAAATATTGTCGTGAAGCACAAGACCAGGGCTACGAGTTTCACTTTAGCTGGTTGCTGATTCTCATTACCTTCATCGCTTAGGATATGCCGGAGGGAGAAACCTTCCCTGAAGTCAAGCCATTTGAACCACTGGCTACGAGGTTCACTACCCTCTCGTATTCGAGCGACATGGTGAAGTAATGGAAGTCTAATGCGGTGTTTCACACCTATTACTTGCATCTGAAGAGGGCCATTGAATCCTTCCCTTGAATGAATACAAATACACTTCATAGGTTCAGGCCAATAGTGAAGTTCCACGTAGACAGGCACTTTATTTACATCATTGCATGCAGAGACGAACACAAGGAAGAGATCCAGTCCTATTACAAACTCACCGAGGAAGATATGAAGGAAATAACCAAGGAGTGGCTTGGAGAATTCCTTGTACCAGTCGAACAGACATAACTCTCCAACCCCGACCTCATCAGAAGTCCTGTAGTCACCCGAGAATAGTATGATGGACCAGGTAGTAGCAAGAAGAAGAACAAGGAAGAAGTACAGGAAATGCACAATGCATCAGAGGAGACTACACCAGATTCACCTGAAGGGGGAGGAGGTGATGAAGTAGACAAAGAAGAGGATGAAGGGGAAGAATACAAGTAGGAATAGGGTGAAGTAACACCTCCTAAAGATCCCCTTATGGAGACAGAGACATCCAAGAAAAGAAAGGTTTCTCCAAATAAACCCTCAGCGCAGACAAAGTCATGCACCAATAAGCCCCACTTATAGACTATACTTACGATGGATGATATTGACCTCATCATCGTAGCTGTATCAGATATTTCTGAGGACATTTTGCAGTGAAGCGAAGCCAAACAAGAGAAAATGTATGATTGAATCGAGGTGGAGCTCAAAGGGGTATAACAGGCTCTTTATTCGAGTTGACTAGTGTCTACAACATCGCTGTCATCACGGGGCATAGAATTAGGAGATGAACCTACCCAACTACATAGAATAACAGATGTGACAAAGGCTTTCCTTTGTTGGGTCTGGGAAGAAAAAGAGCAGGCCACAGAGGCACTGAAGCAAGCAAAGGAGGAATCCCTAGAGCAGCGTCGAGTTGCGAAGCAAGAGAAAGATAACCTCTAGTTGAAGTTTGCAGAGGATAGAGCGTAGATCTAGAAGGAACATGAACAACTGCTCGTGGAGAGGATTGGAGTTAAAGAACAAGTCACTAGAGAACTTCACTCTGTGCCAGGCCTGGCACAGATGGAAGAGGAAATAGCTGAGAGCCAAGTGGGGAAGCTCGCTGAAGCCATTTAGTAGCTCCAAGCAAGAGTAGCAGAACTAGACTTGCAAGAAGTAACGAGCACTCCATAGGAAGTGCGAGATCAGAGGGAATAAACTACTCGGAGCGCATTTGGAAGAATCAAGGCATTGGCCTTAGAATGAAAGAAACGCATCAATCGAGGTGCGTAGACCTATGAGCACCTTGCAGAGGAACCATAACTAAGGAAATTGGAGTCACATCTCCAGGAAGAAAAGCAACAAGCAATGATAGTACAAGCACAGTTGAAGCTACTCTCAGTGGTTGAGAATATGAAAAGGTCACAAGAACAACACACGTTTCATCAAAAGGTCCATGCCATCCAGAGTAAAGTCATGGAAGTGACCCAGAGACTTCAGACAGTATAGGACGAAGCCTGCACACTTTTTGAGGAGATCGAGGGACAAGGTGAATAACTGAAACAAGTGGTCACCACAATGGAATAACTCTTGGAAGGACCTATCACAGAGAAATTCATTTAGGATTTCATCGAAAAGGAGGCCCTGGTGAAGTAGCAAGTCTAGGTAGATCGAGCCAAGCTCAAGGCCTTCGAAGCAGAGTTGTCCAGATTAGAGTGACTCGGGACGAGTCAGAGGTGAGTGTTGGGGGCCTATTAGCCCTCGACCAATTTTTGGAGAACCTTGGTCGTGTTTTACCATTTTTGGGACTTCAACAGGTGGGTCAAATATGGAGTGCCCAGGCAAAGCAAAGATCGTGGGATCTCACCCCCTTTTTTGTGGGATTTTTGGGTTCAGGGCTTATGTAACGGGTATGGGATGTCGGCCCATGGGTTTACCCATACTTAGGCCCCATTTGTAAATTTATAAATAAGTAGTTAGGCATTGTAAGAGACATCACATCTAAGTTGTCTTTGTACAAGATATGTAGAGGTTGCTAAGTGCGATTAGTTGTGAAGGCTCTGTGCATACCATGTCTTGAGAACTTGCAAAGTTAAGTGCAAGTGATTGTAAGAAGGCTCTGTGTTGTGCCAAACTCAGGGAAGGAGGATCTGGTGGAGTGCGTGTAGATATCCTGTCCTATGTGGAGTTGGTTTTGTGGCTTTGTGCATGTAAGAAGATTTAAAGAAGATAATAAAGAATATGAAGAGTTGGTGGATGTAGCCCCACACTGTGGGTGAACCACGTATATCCTATGTTGTGATTTCTTTGTGTTATTCATGTGATTTATGCTTAGTGTTGAATATTTATGTATATTAGATGCATATGATGTAGTAGCTTAGTTCTTAATAACATGAATGAATTCTATATATGTTTGATGCTATGTTCTAAATGGTTAGATATGCTCAGATCTTGTTGAATACTACGCTGTTTTGTAATTAGGGTTTTTATTTGCGATGTGAATAAGGTTCAAAGACTAATGAATGTTAATTGATAAGTTCTCTGTTAGGTATTGTGATGACATATCTGTGTCCCAGCTAGGTTGTATACACTTGAGTCCTACAACCCCCACTACCTCTACCTCAGGTGAGACTTCATCTGCTTCGCAGGTGTTGCCAAAAGGGTCGATAGTTAGGGTTTTGTTGGTGCGCAGAAACAAGAGATAGATAATTGAATATGGTGAAGAAGAGATAGATAATTGGATTATCGATTATTCTATGAAAAATCAAGATATTGAGGGGTCAATCCATGAAATTTCTTATGACCGAAGAGATTTAGAAGGTGAATTGTTTAATATCAAAATTAGGCATGAAATAAATGTTGCACCGATGAGGAATTATATTGAAGATTAGTTTAAGAGGGAAATCGATAAATTAACTAAAGAGGGCTAATAAATAACATTTGAGACAGTTCCTGTAACTGTCAACAAGGAAAATAAAAGGACAACAAAAAGCAAGTGAGAAAACAAGAGATACCATCAAACAAGAGATACCATCATAGTAAGTCTATGTTGATCACATTTTTCTTTCCTTATTCTTTTTTCATCAGGTTACTTCGCTTCTTTGATTAGAACGTTTTAACCGAAATATGATAACTTCTCCTTGTATTCCTTCGAAGTCTTGCTACTATTCCTTCTCCCATCGTATTCTCTCCACAATATATTTATTGTTTATATTTACTTTTATGGTCCGCGGGAGCCCTAATCCCATTCCTCTGGACAAATGCATTTTAATTTCAAAGTATTGTAAAAGAATTCATTATTTTTTCATAAATCCCAAGAGAACTAAGTTGGGATTAGTTTTGATAGTGTTTTATAACTTTGAGTTTTGAGTATAAAATATTTGATATTGGTCTATCATTTTCTTCCTTTGAGCTCCACATGTGCCTACTATATTAAAGTTTTCTTATGCGTATAGATCATCTTCTTTTATTTTTATGTGTGATAAGAAATATTTATTTTCGCTATGATGGATGTGAGGAAATTTTAATTATGTTGTCAAATGTGTGATGGATGAGGTTACTGGTCATCTCTAAGGAATTCTCTTTAAAATAAAACATTTTATTTTCTGCAAATCTTATCTTTCTTTGAATATAATACTGGGCTTTCTCAAAGTCCTATATCATTTTGGAAATCTAGAATTCAAACAATATCATAAAACATAGAGGAGTACCACCTCTATTGTTGGACACACCTACCACACTTAGAGGGGGGGTGAATGAGTGTGGGCCTCTTTTTCCCAAAACTTCCCTCTTACACAAAACTCATTAGTTAGCATTCAACATTTTACTCATTACTCATTGCTGTCATTTATAACTAGTTATATGTGAACACATATCAACAACATATATCAGCAATATATCATCAACAATTCATCACCACAAGGAACACAAAGAACACAAGATGTATGTACAATTTTATTTTTATTATGGACTACAATCCTTGGGGTTTTTCATCAACAACTGAATAGAGTACAACTCTATAAGAGCACTAGCTCTATCATGGAAGAATCATCTTACACACTCAACACCAACTGAGATGAGGCAACAATCCTCAATAGATATCAATTTGCAACAGGTACGTGACCTGTCGGTAGTGCAACACGCATATGTACATGCCTTACCAATAGTACATCTTGCATGTATACGCGCCCAAGCAGTACTATAGCCTACGTATACCTTCTGAGCTATTAGGGTTTATCCTTTTCATCACATGCTCAGATCCTCTGCAATCATATTTTCTTCTATCTCTCACTATCCAAACTGAACCACAACTAGTCACAACTCATACAAGCTCTCCAATAGTCTACTCATGCTCCACAACCAATCAATATGAATGCTATCTCAATCATGTATAAACAACTAGTTATACCATAGCAATAATGTCACCACTGAATCACAAGAGTACTTCTCGTTCCATCGACCAACATAGAATACATCACAACAACCATATCAAGAATTCCCTAAGCATTCACAACACAAAAATCTATACTATCCATCAAGACAATAATGTAATCATACCAGTGTGTTAGTGATAGATTCGAGCCCATAGAATGCAGATCTGGAGCCTGCTTCAGTCTTCAACAACTTGTCATCAACTCAACCACAAATATCCATGATTTTATCCACCGTATGCTCCCTATACATAGACAACACGTGTACTGTATGCACCTTGTACATAGACAACTCGTGTATACACACCCTATACACAGACAACCTGCGTAAGCACCATAAAATAAGGTTTTTTTGTAATTCTGATAATTTCACCATCATGATCTCAGACTTGCCGAAACTTCAATGTGTCCATGAGATCCTCCTCACTCTCTCTTTCTCAGAATAGATCTTCAATCATGCTCAATATATCCACACCAAAGATTCTCTCACAAGAAGCTCTCATAAGAAGCTCTCCATCAATACTCCAAAAGATATTCTCACAAGAAGCTCTCCATTGATCCACACAAAGGATGTTTTGCAAGAAGCCATTGCTATCCTATTTATACTTTCATCCTCTAGGTCACTTAACCTATTTTCCTTATTTTTAGGGTTAACCACTTTCCATAAATAGAAAGTTCTCCAATATTTTATCATTTAAATATTCCTTCTTGATTTTGTCTTCTCACTTTATCATTTAAATAATCTTTCTTGATTTTGTCACTTCTATTTATTATTTAAATAATCCACCTTGACTTTGTCACTTTACTTTATCATTTAAATAATGATTTATTCTTTTCAATAACTTTGACTTCTTTGACCTTGTGGGCTTCAAGCCAACATGTGAGGGTCCTTCAACTTCGTAGGGCCATAACTCTCAAACCGTGAGGAGTTATGTGATGTTCCACATATCACCGGAAATGGCATGAAAAACACTATCCATCTAGGATAGTTTCACCAACAAATTCACTGATTTTCATATCATTATTCCACATACAAGCATGGTTCCTTCAACCATTCTTCTAGGATAACTCAATCCACAAAGCATCTTCCCGTGAGGGCTTTCACCATAAGGGGACCACTTTGGAGTTCATCCATTTGTGCACCTTATCAATCATGATAAGACAATAATGAGTCATCTATACATGGCTCCAACAATGTATCATATACCAATGAAACCACATCGATCCATATTCATCATGTATCAATGAAAACTCATTGATCCATCTTCATCATATCAATGAAAAATCATTGATCCATCTTCATCTATGCATTCTCATTAGGGACAATACATATTACATCTCATTAATCATCGATCAATCAATCCTTTGAAATCAATCAATCACTTGACATCAATTAATGACATAAATCAATCAATCACTTGACATCAATTAATGACATAAATCAATCAAACCATTGGCATCAATGACAACATGATCCAACATCTATAACAATGCAAGAGGACTCGTATCCTTGTGAGGTTTTCATTTCGGTCCTGACAGATTCAAGCGTCAACAGGGGGGTGGATCAATATAGAGTTATTTCTAAAATTTTAACCTTCAATAACTACATAAAAATTAACCATTAATCATATCATTAATCATCACATAAACTCATACACATTGCACATAGATTTTTACATGGAAACCCAACTGGGAGAAAACCACGTAAAATTTTCTCGAGTAGTTTCAAGTTTTTACAAGCACCAACTTGAAGGAAGCACCCACTCTCTGAGTTTTCCAACACCTACTAGAAGGAGACACCAATCCCATTGGAATGTTTTAAATGATTATACATGATCAAATCGACCTTCAAATACAATACCAAAATCACTTCTTAAATCTACATCCAAAATGACTTAGAATTGTACCCCAAATTTGCAAACTTGTAAGATTCACCATGAGCTCAATTTTCCATTTCTGATTCTGAAACTTGGACCTCATATAGTAGTATATGTTATTCTTGTAATTAAACAATTGGAATTCATTTTTTACCTACCAAGCTTCATATATAACCTTTTTACCTTGAACACCTGTTTGGGACTAGTTTCCAGGTTAGTCACAAATCCTAACTTCCAACAAGTATAACTCCGTACTTGTCATGAATCAAGATATGAAACTTGTACCCAATCGTATTTGATATATTATCTAAAATTACTCCAATTCTATCTTCTTGAATCATCCCGAAAAAAACATTATAGTGAAAATGGAAAGATGACTCGTTTTGAAGAAGAAAACCCTAGTTTTAAAAACCTCAAATTCTGCTAAGTATAACTCCAAACCTGTAATGAGTCAGGACCTGGAATTTGTACCCAAGATTCTTATATGTCTATTATAAAACTCCTCCACATTTCTCTATCTGAATCATTCTAGAAAATTAGTTATATTGAAAATTCCAAGATGTCCTTCAAAGAAAAAACCCTATAACAAATCATCGCAAGAATTCATTTTCCCTTTGAATTTCTCCCTTCTTCACTTCATATTCCCTTGGAATTTCTCTCCTCTAGGATGAAATTTTCTCAACTTCCTTGGCTAGGTAGAATAGGTTGTTGATACTGAGAGGGGGGTGAATTAGTATCAAGTACAATTTTAAAAAAAATCAACTTATACTTAAAACATTCTATTATATTCAATGAGCAATGAAAAATATTATAAGAGTTACACCAATACACCACAATACACCATGCACAATATATGAGAAATAACCAATATTTATTGTTCAAGGGAAGTAATGACTTCCAAAGGTAGATACAACTTCCAAATATAAAGGGAGGAATAAACTCAAAAAGGAATATACAATCCTCCAATATCAAGAGAGGGTTGAACTCTCCATCCTTGCCCCTTCCTTCCACCCAAGAATATATGAGAGATAATAAAAATTTACATTAAATCATCACCATCAACTAACCATCACATAGAACCAAATAATGCTTCCTGAGACTTCTTCAACTTCTACAATTCTTTAATTCTTAGAATACTATGATCCTGTAGATAATATAAATCAATGTATTCTCTGAAACGCCTCCAATTTTCACTCCTTGAATCCTCCCAAAAAGAAGTTATATAGTGAATGGTAGACCATATTCAATTCTGGTTTATTCAGGAGAGAGAACTTGTATAGAATGCCCCACACTCAATATTTAACATCAGATTCTGAAATAATCACACAAGAAACTACATATCATATTCTTTCCAATGAAATTGGTCTCACTTCATTTGGATTCTCTATGAAGAAGTTATGACTGTTTTACCTGGAACACATGTTTATGACTAGCTTCAGGACTAGTCAAAAACCCTATCTTCCACAGAGTGTATCTCCAAAATTGTTGCAAATAAAGAGATGAAATTTTTATCACAGGTACCTAGACATGTCTTATCAATACCATACCAATTTCACCATAGGAATCGTTCTATAAAAACATTTGTAGAGAAAATGGTAAGATGACCTGTAAATAACATACCTTAGAACACATCACCAAAAAACTTCATCCTCCCTTGAAATCCGGCCTTCTTTACTTCAGATTTCCTCTGAAATTCCACTTGTGTGTGTAAAATGAATGTATAATGATATGTATTTATACCCTTTATGTCACTTCCTTTGAATATTAGGTCCGACCTGACACTTTCTTATTTTGTAATTCTTTTCTTTAATTATCTTCAGGGTCGACCTGCACTTCCTTCTTCAATTCACTTTGTCATATTCAAAAATTCATTTCTCCTCAACCATGAGGATCCACATGACGTGCCACCTACCACCAGAAGCAACATGATGTATACTATCCATCCATGGGTGTTTTATTTGTATGTGCATTGTCCTTCATGTCCAAATACCTTCATCAATCTTGCAGTCCAAAACCAATGACTAGGGTTGACATCAATAACAACAACCAATCTTCCAAAAATCTCCTCCTTTGTCATTGATGGCAACACTCATGCTCCCCCTGTCATCATGATCCCAATCTCTCTCCCCCTTTGACATCAATGGAAAAGGGTAGGGTTGCTCCCCCTGACTTTAATGGAAAAAGGTAACTCTCTTCTTTGGGGTTGCTCCCCCTGAATGTATAACACTTAATAACACTTCATTTTTATGGTCTCTTTCTTCCTTGGAGTTTTTCATGGTTTTAGGACGTATATGTTACTTGGTCTTCTTGTTTCATTTGCAATCAATCGTCCTGAACCTTCTTCTTTGATTTTTCATCTTTGTGAGATAAACATGAGAGTATATCCTTGATCACACATTTTACTAACACTGAGTATATTATGCTTCAAGTCTTCAACCAATAGGACATTCTTTGCTTTTACATTTTTGCTTCCAAGCTCTACTACACCTTCTCCAAGTATTTTGGCAGACGAGTCATCTCCAAATGCAACATTTCCACCCTTTCTCTTCAAGTTGATGAATTTGTCTTGATCCGCGGTCATGTGTGAAGAACATCCACTTTCTATGTACCATTCATCTTCTTCTTTACATTCTTCATCGGTCAATGCTATTCAACAATCTTCATTGTTTGTAATCTATTTCCTTCTCCATACTGTGGTTGGCATAGAGACATCTTCATTCATATATCTGCAATCTCATGCTTTGTGACCAAGATAATTACATTTATAGAATACAATATTTTTGTCCATCAATGGGGAAAATGAATTATAAATTCTGTTCACAAATCCATGATTATTTTCATATCTTCTATTTACACCATTCATGTTTCTTGCATAATTGTTCCTTTCATTGATTATGCAATTAATTGCCTTATGTAAAATTGTTTTGCAAGTATAACAATGACCAAGAAATAAATTTTGATACCTGGGAGTAAGTGACCTTCTTTGTGATGTAGTCCATTTGGGTTCATGATCTACTCTTCTATAGTTTCCTTCATACTTATTGAAGCTTCTTTGATTCTTGAAGGTAGGAGGTCTTCTTGGATATTCATCTCTTTTGTAATCGTTCTTTCTTTCTGGTATCCTGGTCCACTTATCATCAATTGTCTGTGTAGATCTTTCTTCAACCTTCTTGTTGGTATTTGCATATTCTTTGTATGAAGTTTCACCCATGCATCCAAGATGTGTTAAGTCTTTTGGCACTTGAGAGTTTCTTAAGATATTCCTCAATGAGACAACTTCTTGTTCAAGTTTCACACAATCTTCTTCTTTCTTTGTCATTTGGACATTCCTTACTTCTCCTATTCTTCTAGCTTCTTTGAGTAGAGTTTTCAAGGAAATGGTTTCTTCTCTTAGTTTCTCAAAGTATTCTAATTGTTTCTTCAAGCTTACAACTGTCTTTTCACAACTACCCAATTCAATTCTTAGTTTTCTATGCGTGTATTTGAGCTTGCTATTTGCAATCTCAACATGCTTCAATTTTTTAAGATTCTCATCTTCTTGTTGAATCATTTATGCTTTGTGATTTTATTCTTATTCGATGGATTTTTCTTCTTCAGTGTCGTATCTTTCAATCCTTGGATGAGGAAATTCAAATTCAACATGTCCTACTCCTTCACAATTAAAGCAAAATAACTGACCTCTATTTGCTTCTTTGAAATCTGAGATGTTGTAATTTGCTTCAACTTCTTCTTCTTCTTCTTCTTCTTCTTCTGCTTATTCCCTTGCATAAAGGTCTTGTATCTTGTCTCAAATCTCTTTTGTTGATGCACATGATCCCACCTTGGATTTCATTGAATCTATCAATCCATCTAGGATGGTATCTATTTCCAATTTGTTGTTCGTTCTTGCTTGCTTCTGAGCTGTAGTCTTTGGTTTCTTCAAAGAATTGCATCTTGAAGCAACTGAGAACCAAACATCTGCCCCAAGAGATTTCAATTAAGTTTCCATTCTATTACTCCAGTATTCAAAATCACTTCCATCAAATGTTGGAATCCCATTTGAAATGTTGTCTTCCATTTCTTCTTAAGATCTTCCTTCCAGTGGTTAAACTGTACTGAAGGTAACCCACTCTGAAACCAATTGTTGATACTGAGAGGGGGGTGAATCAGTATCAAGTACAATTTAAAAACAATTTCAACCTATAATTAAAACATTCAATTATATCCGATGAGAAATGAATAATAGTATAAGAGTTACACCAATACACCACAATACACCACGCACAATATATGATAAATAACAAATAGTTATTGTTCAAGGGAAGTAATGACTTCCAAAGGTAGCTACAGCTTCCAAATATAAAGGGAGGGATAAACCTCAAAAAGGAAGATACAATCCTCCAATATCAAGAGAGGGTTGAACTCTCCATCCTTTCCCCTTCCTTCCACCCAAGAATATATGAGAGATAATAAAACTTTACATTAAATCATCACCATCCACTAACCGTTACATAGAACCATATAATGCTTCCTGAGACTTATTCAACTTCTGCAATTATTCACTTCTTAGAATACTCTGATCTTGTAGAGAATATAACTCAATGTATTCTCTGAAACTCCAATTTTCAATTTTTGAATCCTCCCAAAAACAAGTTATAGAGAAAATGGTAGACCTTATTCAATTATGGTTTATTCATGAGAGAGAACTTGTACAGAATGCCTCACGCTCAATATTTAACATCGGATTCTGAAATTCTCACACAAGAAACTACATCCCGTACTATTTCCAATGAAATTGGTCTCACTTCATTTGGATTCTCTATGAAGAAGTTATGACTATTTTACCTGGAACACCTGTTTATGATTAGCTTAAGGACTAGTCAAAAACCCTATCTTCCACAGAGTGTATCTCCAAAATTATAGCAAATAAAGAGATGAAATTTTTACCACAGGTACCTAGACATGTCATATCAATACCATACCAATTTCACCATATGAATCGTTCTAGAAAAAAATTATAGAGAAAATGGTAAGATGACCTGTAAATAACATACCTTAGAACACATCACCAAAAGACTTCATCCTCCCTTGAAATCCGACCTTCTTTACTTCAGATTTCCTCTGAAATTCGACTTGTGTGTGTAAAATGAATGTATAATGATATGTATTTATACCCTTTATGTCACTTCCTTTTAACATTAGGGCCGACCTGACACTTTCTTATTTTTTAATTATTTTCTTTTATTATCTTCAGGGCTGACCTGTACTTCCTTCTTCAATTCACTTTGTTATCTTCAAAAATTCATTTCTCCTCAACCATGAGGATCCACGTGACATGCCACGTACCATCAGAAACAAAATGATGTATACTATCCATCCATGGGTGTTGTATCTGCATGTGCATTGTCCATCATGTCCAAATACCTTCATCAATCTTGCGGTCCAAAAGCAATGACTAGGGTTGACATCAATGAAAACAACCAATCTTCCAACACAGGTGTGATCCAAATTCCAAATGAGACTCATTTTATTTATATGAGTCTTCTCCACATGAGGGGGTGTGAACAAGGGTCACAACTTTTGGGTTTCACCTCTTCCTTAAGAAAGGACGACCTTAGGGGTTTCTTTGCTTTACTTTAGGGGATTCTTCTCTTGTCTTTAGGGGATTCTTCACTTGGCCTTAGGGGCTTCTTCTCTCGTACTTAGGGGCTTTCTTCACTTGGATTTAGGGGCTTATTCTCTTGGTTTTAGGGGCCTCTTCAGTTGACTTTAGGGGGTTTCTTCACTTGGTTTTAGGGATTATTCAAGGATCCTTCAAGGCTCCATTTGTGTACAAATCAAAGTGGGAATGTGGAAAAAAATACATGTTATCTCATCCCATGAGGGCCATGCTTAAAGCTATGCCATAAGGGGACCACTTTGGAGTTATATACGCTTATTTCAAGGCTCCTTCAAGCATTTTCAAGGATTCTTCAAGTGGACACATCATAAACACTTTTAGGGGCTTATAGGATTTTCTTTAGGGATTACTCTAAGGTTGACATTAATGACAACCAATTTTCCAACAATTCACTTTATATACTTATTTTTTATAATAAACATTGTTACTTAAAACAAATTCACTTAAAATAAATTCAACTGAGTATGGAGAGTTGGTGGTGGAATCTTATCAAATAAATGTGCCATAAATGACTTGGTTATCGTGCATATTACATCATTTTTCAGAATTCATGCTGTGGAACTATTGAAATTACAGAGTTGTGAAAGTGTGAGAGCGCAAGAGGATAAGTGATATGAATTCTTTGCACAAGTGTTTAAATATACTAAGTGTTGGTTGTGTGGGGAATATACCTGTGCAAAGTGTGGATGTGCATACGATATATAGATGTGGTATTATCAAAAGGGTTCGAAAAAGGTGAAAAACAAGTTAGTTCAACAATTTATACAAAATTACTGATAGTGGGTATTTTCGGAAGATTTTGTTCTATTTTCTAATTTATACAAAATTAATGATTACGAGTTTTTTAAGAAGATTTTGGTTTGGTTTTGGATTTAACAATACATTTTAATGGTGGTTGTGTAAGGATATACTTATGCAGTGTAAAGAGGTGCAAAAGATATATCTGTGCGGAGTGTGGAGTGTAGAGTGCATAGATATGGTCATAGAAAAAGGCTCTACACAACTTAAAAAATGGCTAAGTAAAAGATTAAAATTAAAATTATGACCATTAATCAACATTATTTTTTTAATTTAAACATATGCATAAAAAAATTTTGTTCACCTTATATAATTATTTTTTATAATAAACATTGTTACTTAAATTAAATTCAACTCAACAATATTGTTTTAGTTAAACATATGCATAAAATCATTTTATTCACTTTATCTACTTATTTTTTATAATGAACATTATTACTTAAAATAAATTCAACTAAGTATGGAGAGTCAGTGGTGGAATTTAGTATAACTAAATTCTCATTAATAATTAATATATGTAATCATTAATATTTTTAAAAGACCGTTGTGAAGAGTGTGTATCTTCACTAAAATATCTATATAAGGCTGGTCATTCATTGTTGTAATATGGACTAGAATAATATACTATATATATATATATATATATATATATATATATATATATATATATATATATATATATATATATATATATATATATATATATATATATATATATATATATATATATATATATATATATATATATATATATATA
>ML794137.1:69124-86230 GCA_009831015.1 Picea engelmannii
AAATCTGAGGGAATGAGTCCCAATTGTTTCTCTGTCTAAGCCAGGAGATTCCTTCATAGAGTGCAGTGGAATTCCTCCGCATAGAGTGCGTCGAGGAGGTTGGACTGATTAACTCTCATTCTCATTTGCCCAGAATTTGTATGGGTATATTCAGACCGTGCAGGTGAGTGTAGGTTGAATTGAAGACTCAGAGGCAAGCCTGGGAGGAGGAGAACAGGGAAGCCCTGATTCCATTCCATGGACATGTTTATTTTTTGCCTGCTGTTGGCATTGTGCCTTTGCATCTTAGCTTCATGTTACTTACTTCTTTCATATGCTGCTTACGCGATTCTATGGAAGAACTGAGTACAGAGGGGCCGGAGTAGGAAGCTGGTAAAAGTTCAGGAGGGATAGTACCTTTTCTTCGCTCGCACAGGACGAAGGTGGTGAAGCAGATAACTCTTCAAGAGGGAGAGAATCGACGACTTGAAGTCTTGAGAAAGATTTAACCTTCAAGTGCAAGAAGAACTTGGTTGAAATCGCATATCGGTACATCGGGGTTGGCAAGTGTGAGAGCTGCATGCACGTCGATATCGCTGATAGCGATTTCCAGTTTCCGTGGAAGCGCCGACTTTCGGAGGGACACGTGGCACATACTCTCAGGACGTCGGATCTCGGAAGTTGAAAGGCAAGCTACTGGTCTCGTAAGTTGCGAACTCGCGAGGGGGCGAAATAGCGATACTCGGGTATCGGCGACTCGGGCCTCGGAAGTCGAAGTGGGTTTATCTTGGATTCGTGGGAAGCGAAGCCGCGAGACTTCAGGATTGTGAAGTCTCGGCACCTCGGTACATCGGGTATCGGGAGCTGGGGTCCCGAGTGGTTGGGAGCGCGAGAGGCGAGGTTCCAACCCCCAAAGTAAAGGAGAAGAGAATCGAGGGGAGTGAACTGTGGGGTTAGAGGATCCGATAGGAAGGAAGGAGAACCGTTGAGTTCTTCGGGCCCGTGAAAAAGCGAAGGTCCTGGAAGCGTGACTGTCCGCCGAGGGGAGGTTGCATCAAATTGTTGTGTGAAATTTTGATTACTGATCAACATAGATTGCTTGAAGAAGGCAAGCTTGGTGGTAAGCACCAGGCCCACTTTCTCAAGGGTAAGGGAAAGATGGATTCTATGAATAGAGTGAAAGCTGATGCTTCTACACAAAAACCTACATATAATGAGTAGGGACCCCAGAGACAACCACATTGAAGTCAAAAGAAGAATACATATCGGTACTGTGGAAATTTTGGACATGCTGAGAATAATTTCTTCAAGAAGTGAGATGATTTAGAGGAGAAGATTAAGAGGCTTGAAGGAGACGTGTCGACTTTTCATTGACAACCTAATAATTTCACTTTCTAAGTTGGGACTTCTCAGGCTTTGATGTCTTTGAAAATGGAATTGATGATGATATTACTAGGTTGTACAAGTTTGAAAACTTTGGGTCATCATCTTTTCCATCATTTTTTGTTGCTCATAGCGATGACTTGAGAAAAAATTGGCATGAGCAGTTTGGTCATATAGACTATCGCTCATTGTAGAAATTATGTAATCAATAGATGGTGACCGGTATTCCTCTTGTTTCATGCAGAGATGGTGTTTGTGCTGGTTATGTTCTCAACAAACATCATTGGTACATTTTTGACAAATGTGCCTATTGGCACGCCTCGACCCCTTTGCATCTTGTTCACAGTGACTTGTGTGGTCCACTTTCTTCTCCTTCTTTTTCTGGGTGAAAGTATTTCTTAACTTTCATTGATGAATTTTCTAGATGCACTTGAGTTTGAATCACCAAAAAAAGCCACCTGTGGAGATATACCTACAACGTTTATGTGGGACAGGTCATAAAAGGTTAAAACAAAACCACAAGGAGAGGTTGATCCTACAAGGGATCACTTTTGCAGAATAAAGCACCACAACGAGTGACAACTACAATGTGTAAATGATTCGACACATGGGAGGATAAGACACACAATTTTTCAAGCTCCAAGGGTTTGTTCGGTTCAATAATTTAATTGTAAATAGTCGCATAAAATCCTAAACCTATTGGAAAATTCAAGCCATTGTTTCTATTAAACAATGACAGGGTTATTGACCTCCACTAAGTTTATAAAGTGACGAATATAGGTAAAAAACACTATTTCATTGGTAAAATCACTCGATTAGGCTCATCAAGTTCCAACACAACCATATTGTTGGATTGTTAAGTCGTGCAAATTGGAAGGTTGAATGGAGTATTAAAATAATATAATATGAAGTCTCATTCAAATAAATTGCTAACCCATTGAAAGGATCATTAACAATTATTCATATATACTTTTAAAAGGGTGATTTTAGAAAAACTCAAAAGGTACGTACATAAATATTCTTCCTTGAATATTTAAAAAAAGGGTACATAGGAAATTATATGTTGGAATATATATATATATATATATATATATAGCATGAGTGGGCCTAATGGTTAAGAACATGTGTTTCCTCCTAAGATGTCACAAGTTCAAATACAGAGGGGGGTAGGGTATGTATACCTCCGTCGACTTTACTAGTCAAATCACTGGGCGGAGGGGGGGGTCCCTTGTCCCACAAACAAGGGGGTCTCATACACCAATTTGGTGTCTCACTTGTTCATGACCTTAAAAATAGATTATGAGAGAGTTACTCAAGGAATATTTATTTTCGAAGAATCCATTGAAGAATTTTAACATAAAGGTGTTATTTAATCCTTGAGGAAAAATTAGGGGTACGCAAGCTTCATAATCAAGGTATCATTGATCACAAGGTTTCGAGGAAAACAAAATGGATCCTAATAATAAGGAAAAAGAAATATTTCCTAAAACTTCAAAAAAATCCACTTCAATGCTACTTAAAATCAAGGGGACACTAGGAGGAAAAGATATCACTATTTCTATTTCTCTTGCCAAACGTAATAATTATGTTGTTCCGAATTCACAAACCATATAGTGATTTTTGAGTACAATACAATTGAAAAAATAGACTTTTCGGGTAGGAAATAATATGACATAACCAATTTACAATTCATCATTGGAGATTATACTTTTGTATCACAATTCACTATTATATCTTTATGGAGTGATGATGGTGACATACTTTTGTGTTCACCTCTAGATGGAAACACTAGGGTCTTTCATCTTAAACATGAATAATAAGTTTTTGACATTTTCCTATAATAAGAAGAAGATAATATTATATGACATTAAGTTGAATTCGGATTCAGTAACACCAGAAGACCTTAAATGTATCTAAAAAAACATTCTTCAGGATAGTCAAAAGACAATACAAAAAATGCAAAAAGAATTTGACAAAATTATCATAGATACAAATGAAGAAATTTATCACCTAAAGAATCATATTCAAAACTTAATTACACAAATTAAGAAGATTAAGAATGATAAGAAGTTGTTGGAAAAAAAATTAGAAAATCTTATTAAGAAGGAAGCATCGAAGCCCTCAAATATAAAAATCCAAGTTGCAGAGAAAGGAAAAAATACAGATCCAATCAACATCACAACTCAAGTAGGTGAAAAATAAATTGAAGGAAGGAAAAATTCATATGTTAAATTACATATGGTGGAAATTCCAAGTGTACTTACTAATAGAAATTCAATGATCAACAAAGAAACACCAATAAATGAAGAAGATGCAATACCAAAAGTAAATCGAGAGAGCGCTACAAGAACAATAACGAAAAGTCATGCTATGAAGACACCTTGTCGACATACTAATCACAAAAGGAGGGTCATTAACAAGTTAGTTTATCAGTATCACTCAAAACAAAAACAAATTGACATATCTTCTGAAGAATATTGATGCCAATGCAATTAAGTCTCATAATAACAATTTGTCTTGGGAATCATGTAAGCACAATATTCCAGAAAGGATCGAATTGGGATGGTTAGATCGTTTTACAATTTGTTAGTTTTGTTCAACACTTATAAGTTCATATCATATCATATCATCAACTATAACAACATGAAGAAAAAATAATCATGTGAAGACATAAGTTGCAAACAAGAGAAATGACGTAAATGTTTTCCATAAATATGCTTTGAGGATAGATCATTTTTAAAGGGGAAGGAAATGTAATACATATAAATACATAATATAAATATAAATAAAAAAGTGATAAATTAAAAGATGCCTTAATGAAAGGACATGTATCATAGTGAAAAGACACCCCCACTTAGGTATATATATGGGGCATTCATTTGTAATCATTCATAATATCATATCTCATCATTTTTATTCAATATATTATTTTATCCTCATGGATTTCTTTATACTGTTACAAAAATATTGGATGCTCATGATCTAAACTAGATTGCTTCTATCACATGAAGGTATCAGTGCCTTGGTTCCTTGATGTGGTCATCATTGAGACAAAGAATCCTCACAACAATAGACTTTCCATATTTAAGGTAGAATCATCAATGATTAGATAAGAACTTATTGTTCAAAGGATTGAAATTTATTTTCATTACTTTTTGGTTTATCAAATATGTTAAAAGGAAAAATCACTAAGTTGGGGAGTGTCAAGTCCCCACAGTATTCCTACCTAGTATTATGATCATGTGCATGTTGAGGGTGTGTGACACCATGACGATTCTCACTTGGCTACTTGGAAACACCAAGGATACGTCATCCAGAATACGCCTCTTCACATACCCATACTCTGTTTTAGGCTACGAGAAAGTCACACTCCTAATCTAGTGCAAATCACTTGTATACTTAGACAATATTGTTAACAAATTAACACTTGGTCATTTAAGAATGCATCCGAAGAAAACACTTGTGAAAATAAGAGACACATAGATACAGTGTGAGCAACACAAGATGTGCCTAACACCCAGATAAGTCTTATTATTGTGAAACAATTATAATATGAGCACTACTGAATCGGTTTACAACATGGAAAAAGTTGCATGACTCGTCTCACGTCACCAAGACACTCATACACATATTCGTCATCCCAAGAATTGTCTGTCGCAACAACTTTCAAAACTCCTATGGTTCACCCCACAGGTGCGCCTACCACAAACTCATCATCTCTTATTTGTCATAAAAATTCACATAGACCTTTGGTTTTGTCTCATAGCATGCCTCATCTAGAACCGTGACAATAATTCCCCAAAATCGAAAGTTACCATGCCTGCTACTAGAATCAATCTAAATAATGTCACCCCAACTCTATCCACATAATCACCTCAAGGAAAGACAATTCCTCCCATGTGGAACAACTTGGATCCTTGAGGGATCTCGCCCCTTCTTATCTGAATCCACCTCAAAAATTTAGTGCTTATATTTCTCTCTTCTCTCTACCTTCTTGGTTTTTCACCTTGTTCTCTTATATGGACTCCAAATATCACCTTCACAAACCATCACATCTTTTGGGTGTCTCACATCCCTTCACATACCAATGTGCCCAAATGAACGTGTGTGTCCCTTCATGAATCGACGCAACACCCATGAACTCGTGCACTCATCAACCTTCACATCCCTTGGGACTAGGGTGACCCAACCTTGGGCATGCTCCTCATGTCGATGTGCCCCAACCTCTTTGGTGCACCACATGCTTCACCTCATTCTTGAGAAATATCATTGGCATGTTCACGTGCCCAAGGCACCCACTTTGCCAACTAGTTCAACTCTTTGGTGTTAGAGAAACCCCAAATTCCATCTCCTTGAGGACTTGGGTTAGGTTGCACATTCCCTTATATATGAGGACCTTACATCCTACCCCACCTTAATTCATTTCCATCCCTGAAAATATCCACAAAATATGCAATATCCAAGTCTTCGCCCAAACTTTTTCTCCCATCACAACTATATTTACTCAAAACCCAAAGTTTCATTCCAACTAGAAACCCCAAATTTATGTCAAAGTGGAAACCCCAAGTTTCCAAATCACATTACGATCATCCACAACATGTGAAACCATCCACACTTCTCTCTGCCCAAATTTATGTGCAAGCAATTTTTCCACTACATTGGAAGGATGTCTCATACCCAACTTTGTTTGCAATGTCCAAGCTGCCATTGTCCTACTGCAATGATCATAATTTTTCCTGTTATTGCTACTGCCTCAACTACTACTGCAACCTCAATCAAAACTTCAAAAATGTCTAAGTGTTGAAAATTTTTGAACTTATTGCTACATCCAAACTTCAATCAAATCTGTCATGTCTCCACACATTGGTATCCCCCATGCCTTGGACTGATTGGGTAGCTAGTCCAATTGTCATGTCTAAATCAATGGAATGCACTTCTCCATGCCCAAAATTATTCTTTTATCACTACTACATATGACCAAATTTGCCACAGTTTTTCGTTGCTATTGCCACACATATTCGTCACACTTTCCACGAAGGCAAACAATTTTTTTCGTGGTATTTTTTTCATCGCTATATCCACGCATTTGTTTTTCGTGGAAACAACGATGAAATCATACCACCATGTGTCACCATATTAAAAAGAGGCATAATATTTTTCGACGGACAAATCATGGAAATAGCGATGAAACATCGTGGAAATAACGACGAAAAAAGTGTGTACTTGTAAAACCCCACCACTGACTTGCGATGCAGATGCCATACTTGCGATTGTTAAAGTGTGGAAAGTAGCGACGAACTATTGTCACAATAGCGGTGAACAAGCTCAATAGAGTAAAAACACCTATCAATAGCTTGCGACCCAGATGCCATACTTGCGACAATCTTATCGTCGCTATTTCCACGCCTTCTGTAGGTTTAAAAGAAAAAAATGATAGTTTTCCCCTTCTTTCTAAGAAATCTCCTGTCACATCCTTTTGTGTGGATAATGAAATATCGATTATGATTTTGAAACATGGTCCTATATGAGGGCATCTTCTATCTCATTTTCCAACATTAAATAGGCAATCTCAAGATTATTAGCAAGTTTTGTGTATTTAACTATCACTGGAGAATCAATGAGAGCGTCATTAAGTTTATGAATTTCTATATTTAGAAATGGACTTTAAACAACAAAAAATACCGATTTCATGAATATTTGTGTCGTCGGATTCCGGCCAAAAAAACCATTTCATAGAATAGTTAGACAATGCCCAATTTTCCATGTCGATTTTGAAGTGGGTGTGGGAGCACCTCAACTCCAAATTCTCACACCTACCAACATTCTTGCTATCCATTCAAATTTTCCATGTCGATTTTGAAGTGGGTGTGGAAGCATATCATCTCCAAATTCTCACACCTACCAAATTTCTCACCATCCATTCAAAGAACCATGGCAAATTTGGTCACACATATTGAATATAGCTAGTTTTAGGATATGTCGATCAGTCAGCCTACAAAGAAAAGGAACAATTATTGATCAAATATAACCCTTATTTCTATAATTCCAAGGTTAGGAGAGAATTCATGGGCCTAATATATGTTTTCTTATCAAGCTATTGAGACATGGGAACATAGATAAAACCCATATATGTTACAATCAACCAATTTGATTGCGCTAGTATTGGAGCGAGAGTTGAAACAATGTCCAAAAGGTTCAAAATATAGGTAATGGTCATGTAGTAATAAGACAAGGGTATAAATACAAAAAATACAATGCACCTATATATAAAGTTCAGGCCACTAAAAGTTATTAAGAAACAAGTTCAAGAAATCTTGATGAAGTAGCACGATACTTCTATCTGGTGATACACAATGACATGTGAACGGTTGATTTGATAAGTTGAAGAAAAATTAGAAGTCTCTCGAGTCATGTTCCTTGCAAATATGGATGGATACAATGTGTCACTCTAAGGTCATCAATGCTTGTCTTTCCTAAAACACATGTTACAACATACTATAAATAGTGCAAAGTGAAGGAACCTTGAAGCGAGATAGACTTAGGGAAGCATGACATTGAGAAGCCAATAAACCTAGGAAAGTGTGAGAAGGCATATGTCACTTACGAATTAATTCAAAGGAATCTGTCACTTACGATTTAATTCTCCGATGTTGTAGATCCATAATATATTTTTGGACATGAATACTATCATTATTTTTGTCAATTTTCATTACTTGTTGAAACTCAACAAAAAAAAAAGACAATTTACAAATTAATTTAATTAGATATTCAATTATTTTTGAACTTTATCACCAATAGAAAGAGGTTAATAACATGTGCTCCTTGCTCAAGGGAGTTTTGGAGACATTGTGGGACAATATTGGATGACATAGACCTATATTTCAAGACAATGAAGATGCACATACACAACTACAACAAAGAGCTAGTTTGGCTTATCATTTTTGAGAGAGCCAAATGTTATGTCCATTTTATGATTTTGTGCATTTAAGCATAAATTCATTACAAAAACATCAAATTAAAACATAGCCAAAGAGTTACTTGTTACGTCATTAAATCAAATGCTACAATTTAGAAACAATTCCATTATAGGCAATAGTAGAACACAAATGGTTAATAGTTGTTCTTATGGTAATTGGAATGTCTCTACATGATCAACCCCATGCAACATGGATGAATGTGCAGCACATTCTTTCTCAAGGGAAAACAATACATGATTATCAATAAATAATACTTCTAAAAGGCATGGTAAATAACATAGTTATCTTTGAAGAAGTTTGTGAATGCTTTTTGGACATGGGAATATTTTTAGAGGCTAACATATTCGTTGATCCATTCTTAGACTTGGGGTTTTATTCTCATAATTTGAAAAGGAAAATTGATTACATAATCTCAACAAAACTTGCAAGTCAAATATTGTGAATCTAGTAAGCAATCAAAAGAGTGGATGAGCTAAAAATATTGTGAGTCTTTTATTGAGCATGGTGTACTATGACAATGGGTATCTATTGGATAGAAAAAACTTATAGTTGATAGACACAACAAAAAAAAATTCCCTAGAAAACCAAATTTATTGTTAATGTGCAATGGCCTCTTGATTGAACCAGGGTTGTTGTGTAACACCCCTCTTCCCTCATGATAGTGGAATAAATTTGGGGTGATAAACTTGAAGATTATACACTTACGAAATGCACCACTCCTAGTCAATATGTGCTTAGACTAAAATAAATCTTGTGAAGGGAACAAGTTAACTTCTCCACTCTATATCAAGGTGCATAAAATGAAGGGAGCAAGCTTGAATTAAAAGAATGCCTGAACAAGTTAACGCATCCAGTCTATATTTCTATTGCCACACATATCCCTCCAAGAGGTCAATTCGTTGAGTTGGATATGAGTGCGCTAGGGATCCAAAGGCCAAGTGTCTTCAATCACCACCAAACCCTAGCCCTAGGGTGATGTCAATCCCTCAAAGGTGATGTTTTGGCCTCCAAAGGCAAGTTCTTTGGATTGTAGGGGATAGGTGAGATCCTCCAAGGTGTCTCTTAGGCCTCCAAAGGTATGTCATCATCATCCAGTGTGTGGGCCCTGGTATCCAACCTATGGGCTTCAAGCCCCAAGGAAGCCCAAGCTAGGCTTGTTCTTTCAAATATGTCCACCAAACAAGGTCCTGCAAAAACAAGGAATACACCCTCCAAGGATCTCAATTCAAATGCATCATCATGAGTAAACCAAATCAATAAAAGAGCTTCCATTTCTTCTCCATTTGTCTTGTGTACTAGGTACCCATAGAAGGATTTGATTCTTGTTGAAACTAAAATTCCCTACAATGTGGAACATTTACATGTTCCCCTTTACATAAACTGCATCTTATTCCCTTCAACCACGTGTAAGGACTCATGACAATTTGGGGAATGAGAGCATGGGGAGTTGCAATGCTTAATTTCCTCATTTATCTTGATGGAACCAAAAGTATATGGAATAAATATAATGTCACAAGTCAAGTATATAGGTGGATTTTGTACTAGGGCGCATAGAGAACCAAATCCTCCTAACTTAATGGACCTAAAAATAATATAAAATCTAATGAAGAACTAAGTGCTAGGTATGTGGGATGATTAAGGAATTTGGGGGAAACATGAAGAGAGGAATCCTCTAATATATATGAACGTAAGAGATATATGAAATAAAATTTATCTTAAGGTGTTGGGCTTGTGGGAATATTTTTGAAGTTAGGATATTACAAAGTGTGAAATCCATTATGGGTTTGTAGGGATAAACATATTTATCTGATATGATTGGCACTGAGGATTTGGCATATGGAAAGAGATTATTGGATAATCCTTTTAGGCTCCAAGTTGTGACCCTTTTGAGCTTCAAAATATTGTTGTTGGTTTGTATAGCCAACAAGTCAGTAAGAAACTCATGACATGAAATGGAGAAATAAGATATGAATTTTAATAAGTTATTTTTCCCTTCAATGGTAGGTATGTAGTTGGCACACTAGGCTTCATGAATGAGAATAGACCTTAGTAATATAAAATGGAATTAGAGTTGTAACTCATATGCATCCTACTTCCTTCCAACCAATATGTATATACCTTAGATAAGTAGCTAGCTCGTACATGACCAAATGACATCCAGCCAATACGCACGAACCTTGGACAATTAGCTAGATCATACACTTTCTAGGCTTATTGACAATGATAGGTCAGTTCATCAATATTCAATATCATCCTTGTGGATGCTATATGGGTTTGAAAGGAGCACGAATACTTTAAGAGTGCATACCCATACTCTCATTTCACTCTCAACAAAAATATTATGTGATGATGCCTTTATCGTCCAACAAATATCCATTTAATTTAGAAGTAAGGAACAATAGAGAGCTTAAACTTTTAATGAACATAAACCTCAAAAAAATAAAGGTTTAATGGACCCCATCATTATCATGCAGTGTTATAGAAGAAAAACCTTTGGATCTACAACTTTTACAATAGTTAGTGCCTAAAACACAAAGGTGCATATCTAGATTCTAACATGGCCTTTACTTTCATGTCTTAAATGATGTAACCCAACATTTAAATTAGAATATAGGTCCCAACTATTATGGTAAAATCCATCAAGTGAGCTTGTTATATTTAATCTAATAATGTATATAAAACTAAGTCTCTCATAGGATCCATGGCCTGAAGTACTGATAGATATTTTCTAAATAACTAAAAAATGCATAAGCACACCATAATCATGATAAAGGAAATGGAAGAGATACGAGATAAGGGATTTTTCTTTGAGTGTAATAAAAAATGGTATTGGTGGAAAAAATCTTCCAAATAAATACTATTCACCTCAAGAATAATGACAAGGATGACGAGGAACCTCAATAGGATCTATGAGAATAGTTTGAGTGCACATTAAATAATGAAGCAAAATTTTACACCATATTGATGAATTCCTTGGAAGATATCGACATGCCTAAAACCATTAAAATTGTAGGATACATCAACAACCAAAATGTCATAGTCCTTATCGACTTAGGTAGTACTCACACCTTCATTCAAAAAAATATGGTATACAAATTGAGTTGTGTTACACACCCATTTTATTTATAAACTTTCAAGTGGTGATTGTAAATGGAGGAAAATGCAACAACATTAAACTAAGTAGATTACAAATTATCAATTTCCATTTACACCATTATTATTGAAAGGGTGGTTTTGGGGGTTCAATGGCTTAAATCATTGGGCACAATTTCCATAAACCATGGGGAATTAATGTCCTAAAGGCTCTACCCTTTCAAGTGATTAGCTCACATAAAATGGAGAAGCTCCTCAAAACATGTTAATGGAGTTATTGTTAATATTCATTGAATAGAAGCCCAAATTAAAGTAGGAAATGTTCCTTTAGAGATAAACATAACTTCAATAAGCATGGCATGGTGTTTCAGGAAATTCCCAAAAGGTTTCCTTTTTCATGAGATGTCTGAACATGCCATTAAACTTACACCATGTAGTATCTCTGCCAACATAAGGCCCTATAGATACCCTTATGATCAAATGAGAGAGATTGAAAATATGACATGAGACATGTTGGATGCACGTATCATTCAAATAGGATAGAGTGAACTCTCCACTCCATTATTCATATTATTATCTTCATTCACTCCGATCAATACATATTCTCCCTTTCTCTTCCCTCATATATTTACTTAGGGTTCATATGTGTGTGTGTGTGTGGTTAAGATTTTGTACTAAAAATTTGTTATAGTTGTATTGGTGAATGTAAGAATGCAAAAAAAGGTTTTTCCCATAGTCTATGATTCATAGTTTGTTAAAACAATTGATGCTTGTCTACCAAAAATGAAATTCTATCCTTTCTAGAGGATTGTGAAGTTTTACTAGTATTAAGCCTACTTTAAAAAACACATCAAAACCATTACCTTATCATTGTCCTTTCACCAGATCCATTATCCCATACAACTTGATAAGAGTTGTCCACGAGATGTATTTCCATCACCAAGACCTACATGAATCATAAAAGACAAATTCTTTATATGAGTAAATAATATATAAGCAAATAAACATGCATTTAGTTATGTAAAATACTCTAGAAAAACTTAAGTGGTCACATACCTTAATTAGCTTCTATTTGTTTTGAGAATAGGTTATTCTCTACTGAACATGGCCAACCACGTGAAGGTGGAATCTCATATGGCCCCTCCCCCCCCTCACATCGCTCTCAATTCCCCATACCCAACAAATGATTTTGTTTATATAGAAAACATATAGACATTCATGCATAACTAGGATAGTCATCAAAACATATGAACATATAAACATCGAAGAATAATTTTTTAATTCATATAAACAATGTTTCATACTAGAAAAATCGATAAACATCCAAATACAAGTCATGAATTTATACATCTAATTTTTCTTTGATTTATGTTTTTTTACATTAAAAAAATTGACGATTGGGGTATCATAATCATCCTTTGACATTGTATTTCTTGCACCCTGTCCTTATATTGTTTGTGTTTCCATGCGCTCATGTACCATACTTTTGGTATGTTTCTGAGAAGGGCGTTGAGGCATTTGTGCAAGGGCATGAGCTGCAACAATGAAAATGATCATATCGATATGTTGAAATATAATTGAAATAACTAATTCATTATTTTGATTAACATTACACTATTTCTCTTTACCTGTCTGTGTAGCTGTGAAAGTTGGTGCATTAATTTCTTGTCCACTTGGTTCCTCTCGCAGTTCACCCTCCTGAGCTACATGCTCTTCCATTTAAAGAAGATAATATATAAGTATAAGTCAGGAAATAAATATCTACAATCACAATAAATATTTCTAATTCTGAAGCATACATACCAGAATGGGTACTCTTATCCCCACTATCATTGGACATGTGCACCCTTGTATGATGTGGTGTCTACTGAATACCGCTAGATTCACTGCCGTAGTTTCATTGTTCCTTGAAAACAAACATAAATACTGTGGTTTCCTTATTCATTTTATTTACCTGCATGGCTGGGGAGATTGGAGTCTGTGCCAAGATTTTCCTATATTCAATCACACTTTTAAAACCGTGCTTGTAACCAAGATTTAGGTCCTCCTCGGTGGCAGTAATGTCAAACATATTTAATAGCAATGCATAACACCATTAAAATTACCAATAACAAAAACACATATTTGTTCACTACTGTTAAATAAATATTAACCACAGTTAATCATTTCATTCTTACGATTTGGGATTTTAGTTTTCCATATCCACCTTGGCCTAGTTTATGATGCTCGTTATTTTCCATCCTAGCCTTGGTTGCTTTGGAGGTGTCAGGTAGCCTATATATGGAATTTTTGAAAAAAAATAGATATCAGAATTGTTACTTAAAACAAGAAAGAAAAACATAAATGAGCATATTTCACTAATAATATGACATGTGTTGTACCTTGCTTGACCATATTGTGGATGTATTCCTTGTTTTTTAAACATGTTCTCCTTTGCATCCTCTATCAGGGCCTTCCACTCTTTCTCTGGAACCATTGGAGGGAGCTCATGCTTGAGGTCTAACTGCAATTTATCCCTATATTGGGCTCTGGTATATTTTAAATTCTCGCCGACTAACTTTGTAACAACTTTATTGTTGAACGTATTGTCGAACAAGTTTACCATGTGGTCCATCAATTCATCTTTCTTTTTTCTATCTTGGCCATTCTACCATGTGCGAATGGTGGGGCCAAACAACTCCAATGCTTTGTCATTCAAGTTTCTGTAGAAAACATTGTTTCCTGCAGAAACGTGTTATCCATTAATTTATAATAATGTCAACAAATGTCCATTTCACTTTCATGATAAAAATGAATCAATTAATTAACAAATACATGCAATCTTTTGAATCTTGATCGAAACACATGCATCATCCACTAGAAAGGTGAGATCTAGTGATCCAATGCTTTTAATTTGTTCTGCTCCATGTAGAATAGCTTCCTCTCCATCTATAGTACGTTCCTCTCTGAAGTCATGTGGAGTCCCAGGCTCCAGCTCATCATGCTCCGGCGTGTCATGTCGGTCAACATCAATGTGCTCATCAATGTATTTGAGGGGAACCTCAGGAGGGTAAAAAAGACTCACTTGTACTTTGCTATGTCGACTTTTTTGTTGCATTGCAACATCACTGCTACCTATAGCAATTGCAGGATCGGAAGGTTCCCAGGGAACGGGGTTTAAAAACTCATACAAATGGAAAAATTTACTTTATTAGATCATATAGAAAATATAAAACAAAAAAAGGATATGAAATTATCATAGCTGATAAAGATATGTGAAGATGCTACTTACCCCAAAATTAGTTATTAGATTTTGTAGCTCTGCAATTCTTGCCCTGTCCTCCCGTGTCAGGGGTCTTTTGCGAAAAAAACCTAGATATTTTATGTTTTCCTTCTTCAAGGCCTTCACGACAGTTTCTATTGGGTCAGTGGAATAAAATATTTCATCCTCATCAAGATCCCCAGTGGGCGCCTCCCCACATTGACCATGACACAATACATTGATGAATAAAATTAATAAGATGAACTTTAACATTTGAGAAATTTAGTTATTGTAGTCATAAGTTATTAATACCTCCCGCTGTCTCTGCAAACCTCTCTCAAGATGAAAAGCCTCTTAGAGCATTGAAGGCCTTAGCCCACTCTAAGTAATGATAGTACTCTCACGGAATATACGGGGGATCCGGGGCACCCCTAAGGCTGCTTCATTCCGTCATTTATTAGATCAAACAAATCCTGAAATCATTTTCCTTCAAGAAACTCTTTCAGCTGACAACTCTGCCAGGGATTTCATCCATCGTTTCCGGCCTCATTGGATCTCTGCTGCATTAAGCTCAATTGGCAGCTCTGGAGGTATGTTGGTGGCGTGGGATCCAGCACTCTTTGACTTCAAGTCATATTTAACTTGTGGAGGAATCTTATGTATCAGTTACAGCTTTGACACTAATCAGAACCTGGAACTCTTAAACGTCTATGGACCGTGTCAGGACAGAGCACTCTTCTGGACTCAACTAGATAGAAGCGGGATTCTATCCCTCCCCAATCTCATCTTGGGAGGCGACCTGAATATTACATTCTCTCTGGACGAGCACTGGGGCTCGGCTACTTCATCAGCCAGTGGTAACTACCCTTACAGAGACCTCTTCAAGGATTTTAACCTCATTGATATCAAACCTCTCAATATTGTCCCTACCTGGCGTAACGGGCGAAGAGGCTCGGAGGCCGTGGCCAGCAGGCTGGACCGTTTCCTTATTTCTGAATCCTTCTTCACTCCCTCTGCTCATCCCAAACCCGTACTTTCCCTCCCTTTCTTCTCTAATCATTCGCCCATCATCCTCACCCTTAACCTCATCGCTCGCCTTAAACCCTTTCCATTTAAATACAACCAGCATTGGGCCGAATCCTCTGATTTTGCCACCCTGGTTACTCACATATGGAACGACCCGCGTCTCCAGCTAGATCCCAATCCACAATCTCGTCTCGTCAGAAAACTCTCAGTCCTCAAAGCGCTCACTAAATCTTGGATAAAAGCAAAAAAGATGAAAGCGGCGGCTGATTTAACCAGAATAGAACAAGAGATCTCGACTTTATTATCAAACTCTACCATCACGGCCCTTTCTCCGGAAGAGGAATCTTCCCTCATTGCATTGGAACAGGACAGAAATTCCATTCTTTTAGAAGACGAAAAATGTTGGCGGCTCAGAAGTCAGGCGACATGGTTGAAATGGGGTGATTCAAACACCAAGTTTTTCCACAAGGTGGCTAACATCAATAGAAACAAGAAGCTCATATGGTCGATGGACCTTGACTCTGGCGGGACCATCCGCGGCCAAGAGGCGCTCAACTCTGTAGTGGCTACGCATTTTGAAAATCTCTATAAATCTAATCAAGAGACAAACTTGATGGCCCAAACTTCCATCGCCAGCCTCTTCTCAAGGTATGTATCAGATTCTGAAGCATTGGAACTTTACAAACCGGTCACCCTGTCTGAGATTAAGCTTAACCTCTCTTTACTTAAAAAAGAAAAAAGCCCGGGGCCTGACGGATGGATGTCCGAATTCTTCCTTTCCTTTTTTGATCTTGTTGCACCTGATCTTTTATCAATGGTAGAGGATGTGCGCAAAAAAGGCAAAATTTCCAGCAGTATCAACTCCACCTTTCTGGCATTAATTCCAAAAACCGACCTCCCCACTTCCTTCAATGAGTTCAGACCGATTTCACTGTGTAACCTAATTTACAAGCTAGTCTCTAAAGTCATCTCCTCTCGTTTGAAACCTGTCCTGGAAAAACATCTCTCGCCTGAACAACACGGTTTTCTTAAGGGCCGAAGGATTCACGATGCCATTGGGGTGGCTCATGAGTGCTTACACAGCATATCTCAGAAAAAACAAAAAGCTTTGGTCATGAAAATTGACCTCAAAAAGGCTTTTGACAGTATCAACTGGGACCTCCTTAGACTCATCCTTCACTCGGTTGGGTTCGGCTCTCACCTTACTAACTGGATAATGACCTGTGTTACAAGTGCCAATCTCTCCGTTCTGGTTAATGGGGAAGCCTCCCGCTTCTTCAATTGTGAAAGGGGGCTCCGGCAGGGATGCCCCCTATCACCTTACCTTTTCATCATTGTTTTGGAAGGGCTGAGCCTCCTCTTATCAAAAAATGTAGCTGAACACCGTATCACTGGAATCAAGATCAC
>ML794137.1:87482-110982 GCA_009831015.1 Picea engelmannii
ACTGGACTGGTGCTTCCTTCCCGGAGTGTTTTGCAACCTGGACATTTGACATGGCAGCGCCCCCTACACTGGCAATCTATGTTTGCTGGCACTTGTGGATTGAACGGAACAAGACATTATTTGAAGACATTTCTCCTTCCTATTGGGCAGTTTGCTACAGAGTTCTATCTTCCTTCAACTGGCAGCAGTCCTCGCTCAAGCCGATTCTCCACAAATCGGTTGACCTCACCTTGCCTGCGGGCCACACAGTGACTTTTTTTGACGGAGCGGCCAAAGCCACAGGCCTCTGCAGTGGTGCGGGTGGCATCTTCAAGATGCATCCTGAGAGAACAACTAAGTGGTTTATTTGTTGTGGCAGGGGCTCCAATACAAAGGCCGAACTGCTTGGTCTTTGGGTGACTCTCCTGCTCGCCTCTTATTGGTCTCTTGATCACCTCCAGGTCATTGGTGACTCCAAAGTCATCATTGACTGGATCAATCAAAAATGTGATCTCCATTCGAGACATGTCGAAGGCTGGAAACTCAAAACACAACAACTGGCTTGCTCCTTCTCCGACGTCGCCTTCAGACATCTCCCCAGATCATTCAATTCGGAGGCGGACACTCTATCCAAAAGAGCACTCAACTATGCAATGGGCAGACTCCACTTATTACACTGTGACAATGGGCAGGAAAGTCCTATCACTACTCTTAACCTTTTTTGAATCTTGCCCAGGTTCTCAGCTCGGTCTCGCCATGGATTTTGAACCAGCAGTGTACTGGTTACAGACAGGGTTCGATGTATACTGTTTTGGCTGTCAGAACTGTTGCTGCCTCGGTGGACTGGTGGGTGAATATTCTATCCGCCACCTTCCCCACTGTGATGCGGTGCTGTACATTGCTTTCCCCTCTGTGTATCCGTCCGTTGCTGCCAGGAGGTTGGTGTAGGCGTCTCTGGCCTCCATACTATTGTGCATGTCGGCGTGTATAATATGTATGTCGACTTTTGGATGGTGTATCCCTCCGTCAACACTTTTCTCTGTGCAAGAAGTTGAACTCGCCACATCTTTCGGATCATCTGTCTGTCGATGGCTGGAGGTGATGATAGGCGTCCCTGACAGGATCGTGCCCTCTCAATGGGATGGTCAATGGCCTTGCTGCCATTCCTGATGACGTGGACCTGCATGTTTCTCTCGCTGTTGCCGGATTGCTCTCACTGGGATAATCCTGTTCACTTTGTAATAGACTGTTTGTCTGATTCTGGGATGTAAACGATTTTATACATTATATAAAATTGAGTTAATTTTTCATGGGAAAAAAAAAAGTTATTACTATATTTAACATTTACCTACTGAGGCACAACGAGTGCCTTTCCACGATTACCCTGGATAGATGTAGCAGGTGATTTTCCATGGTCACCCTGGACAGAAGTTGATACAATAAATCAATCAACAAAAGTTATGAAATTCACTTGTAACATTAGAAAAATGAAATATTGCAGTAATATCAGAAAAAAAAAATAATGAAATTTCAGAAATTTAGTTCGTGTAGTCATAATTTGTTACTATATTTAACATTTACTTGCTGAGGCACAATGGGTGCATTTCCATGGTCACCCTGGACAAATGTAGCGGGTGATTTTCCACAGTCACCCTAGACAGAAGTTGACACAATAAATCAATCAACAAAAGTTATGAAATTCACCTGTAACATTAAAAAAATGAAATATTGCAGTAATATTAGAAAATAAATAATGAAATTTCAAAAATTTAGTTGTTGTAGTCATAAATTGTCACTATATTTAACATTTACCTGCTGAGGCACATCGGGTGCATTTCCACGGTCACCCTGGACAGATGTAGCGGGTGATTTTCCATGGTCACCCTAGACAGAATTTGACACAATAAATCAATCAACAAAAGTTATGAAATTCACCTGTAACATTAAAAAATGAAATATTGCAGTAATATCAGAAAATAAATAATGAAATTTCAGAAATTTAGTTGTTGTAGTCATAAGTTGTTACTATATTTAACATTTACCTGTTGAGGCACAATGGGTGCATTTCCATGATCACCTTGGACAAATGTAGCGTGTGATTCCTCACGGTCAACCTAGACAGATGTTGACACAATAAATTAATAAAAAAGAGTTATGAAAGTAATTGTAACATTAAAAAATGAAATATTGCAGTAATATCAAAAAATAAATAATGAAAAATGAAATATGTGTAGTAAAAAATTGAAATATTCTAGCGATAAATTATAATAATGATTGATCAAAGGTTGAGTTGAATGGTATGTAATATATTTACCCGCGTAGCCGCACCCCCTCCATCTATTCGATTTAATTTGTAATCGATCAACAATTCTTCACCTGGAACTATTGTTTTTGTTGCACATACAAATATATGATTTCCTTCACATCCCTCAAATATGTAATTCGGTTTCTTAGTTGTTTCCACTGGTCATGTACTATTTATAAAGCCCACAATGTTTCCAGTAGCTTTTGGACTTCCATCAATATACATAGTTGCCCCTTTATTTTGATTGTTATCTACTAGTTGCATATAATTTGTAGCAACTCTGTATCTCCACATACTTCACGTATATCAGACCAACATCAACCAGTGATTGCATTTGTATAATTGTCCAACATACTCCATCAATTCAGTTATAGTTCCATAGCCGACCTTTATGCCATCCATGGAAAATAACCCCAATCCATGTAAGGACAAAGGAGTAATGCGATACATCCTCTCATTGATGAAGAAATCTATGTCCACTTCAGGTAGCTCCTTAGGTTCCCATCGTTGCACTATATGTCTATACCTCAAGGGACACTCAATATCACCTATGCCCATGTCTAGTCCTAGTACAATTTCCTTGTAAAATTCATTCGACAATACACACATCCCTGCATCTAGTACTGCAAGGGAGTATTTTTATGGTGTTGATTAAGCAATCAACGAAAAAGAGGGATTTATGGCCCATGCCTAGGGATTTATGGAATCACAAATGAAATATGTGATATAACAATGGTAATTTCAAATGCATTTGTAACATGAAGTATGGTTCTCATGGTTGTCCAAGGAATTCTCTAGGGTCAAACAACAAGGTACAAGATCATAGAAATTTCCTTAGGGATGCATGGGCCATTCATCACAGTCATTTTTATAGAGTTGATTAAACAATGAATGAAAAGAGGGATTTTTCATCACAACTATGACACACATACATTGTATATACAATGTAGAACCTCAAATAAAAATGAAGAAAGACTGATGAAAACGTAAAACTTGCGTCAACCAATTTGTGTACTTTGAAAGAAAATTAGGGTTTATGGTTTACATGATGAATTGATTATGGAAACAAGTGGATGTGTGAGTCAAATTTGAGTCCAAAACCCCTCCCATATTGTTAAGGCATGCAAATATTCTATCCATGTCAAATTTCAGTGCATACAGAAACAGTTTGAAATTTTTTCAATGTTAGCCCCATTCACAGGTCATTGTTGCCCATGTCTAGTCTTAGTATAATTTCCTTGTAAAATTCATTCGACAGTACACACGTCCCTGCATCTAGTACTGCAAGGGAGTGTTCTTATAGTGTTGATTAAGAAAACAATGAAAAATATGGATTTATGGTCCATGCCTAGAGATTTATGGAATCACAAATGCAATATGTGATATAACAACGGTCATTTTAAATGCATTTGTAACATGAATTATGGTTCTCATGGTTGTCCAAGGAATTCTCTAGGGTCAAACAACAAGGTACAAGATCATAGAAATTTCCTTAGGGACACATGGGCCATTCATCACAGTCATTTTTATAGTGTTGATTAAACAATGAACGAAAAGAGGGATTTTTCATCACAACTTTGACACACATACATTTAATATACAATGTAGAACCTGAAAGAAAAATGAAGAAAGACTGATGAAAACTTAAAACCTGGGTCAACCAATTTGTGTACTTTGAAAGAAAATTAGGTTTTATGGTTTACATGATGAATTGATGATGGAAGAAAGTGGGTGTGTGAGTTAAATTTGAGTCAAGAAACCCTCCCATATCGTTAAGGCATGTGAATAGTCTATCCATGTCAAATTTCAATGCATATAGAAACAATTTGAAAAAATTTCAAAGTTGGCCCCATTCACAGATCACTGTTGCCCCTGTCTAGTCCTAGTACAATTTCCTTGTAAAATTCATTCGACGGTACACACGTCCCCACTTCTAGTAATGCAAGGGAGTATTTTTATGGTGTTGATTAAGAAATCAACAAAAAAGAGGGATTTATGGTCCATGCCTAAGGATTTATGGAATCACAAATGCAATATGTGATATAACAATGGTAATTTCAAATGCGTTTGTAACATGAAGTATGGTTCTCATGGTTGTCGAAGGAATTACCTAGGGTCAAACAACAAGGTACAAGATCATAGAAATTTCCTTAGGGATGCATGGGCCATTCATCACAGTCATTTTAATAGTGTTGATTAAACAATGAATGAACAAAAGGATTTTTCATCACAACTATGACACACATACATTGCATATCCAATGTAGAACCTAAAAGAAAAATGAAGAAAGACTGATGAAAACTTAAAACTTGCGTCAACCAATTTGTGTACTTTGAAAGGAAATTAGGGTTTATTGTTTACATGATGAATTGATGATGGAATAAAGTGGGTCTATGAGTCAAATTTGAGTCTAGAAACCCTCCCATATTGTTAAGTCATGTGAATAGTCTATCCATGTCAAATTTTAGTGCATATAGAAACAATTTGAAAATATTTAAACATTGTCCCCATTCACAGGTCACTATTGCCTGTGTCTAGTCCTAGTACAATTTCCTTGTAAAATTCATTCGACAGTAAACACGTCCCCACATCTAGTACTGCAAGGGAGTATTTTTATGGTGTTGATTAAGAAATCAACAAAAAAGAGGGATTTATGGTCCATGCCTAGGGATTTATGGAATCACAAATGAAATATGTGATATAACAATGGTCATTTCAAATGCATTTCTAACATGAAGTATGGTTCTCAAGGTTTTCCAAGGAATTCTCTAGGGTCAAACAACAAGGTACAAGATCATAGAAATTTCCTTAGGGACACATGGGTCATTCATCACAATAATTTTTATAGTGTTGATTAAACAGTGAATGAAAAGAGTGATTTTTCATCACAAATATGACACACATACATTGTATATACAATGTAGAACCTGAATTTTTTTTGAAGAAAGACTGATGAAAAATTAAAACTTGCGTCAACCAATTTGTGTACTTTGAAAGAAAATTAGGGTTTAGGATTTACATGATGAATTGATGATGGAAACAAGTGGGTGTGTGAGTCAAATTTTATTCTAGAAACCCTCCCATATAATTAAGGCATGAAAATAGTCTATCCATGTAAAATTTTAGTGCATACAGAAACAATTTGAAAAAATTTCAACATTGGCCCCATTCACAGGTCACCATTGCCCATGTCTAGACCTAGTACAATGTTTGTTCGTTGTTTCTTTTAAAATTCTTTGACAGAACACATGTTCCCACATATATTATTGTATATTTTAGTTTAGAAACCCATCCATATCATTAAGGCATGTGAACAATCTATCCATGTCAAATTTCAGTGCATATAGAAACATTTTGAAAGAATTTCAATGTTGGCCCTTGTCATGGGTTACTGTTGCCCATCAAGTTACTATTGAGCTAGATTACATATGAGAATGAAGCTACATATGAAATTCAAGCTACATATCATCAAGTAAAATCAATATTACTGTTGAACTAGAGTGATGTTTGAGTCTGGAAACTCTCCCATATTGTCAAGGCATACAAATAGTCTATCCATGTCATCTTTTGCATGATAATTTTAGTTGATTAGAATGATTTTCGATGAATTTCGATGGTTTTGCATTGAAAATGCTCATAAAGGGTGATTTTTTATATTTTTCAATGAAACCTAAGAACCTGGCATTCATGCCGGCCATTACCAGAACAATGGCTTATATTGTCGAATTAATGCCTTGTTTTGGACAGGTTTTGCAACATCGTGTTGCTTTGACAAAAGATTGAGATTGATCATATTTTTTTCAAAAACGACAAAAATTTAAATTATGGTTGTCATTCATTGGCTTATACAAAAATATAAACATAAAAATGTAAATCCCTGGGATGACATACCTACATCGTTGGTATGAGTTGTTTTTGAAATTACTAAATCTGATTTCTGCAATTTCGACGGATTTGCATTGAAAATGTTCAAAAAGGGTGTTTTTTTATATTTTTCAATGAAACCTAAGAACTTGTCATCCATGTCAGCCATTACCAGAACAATGGCTTATATTGCTGAATTAATGCCTTGTTCTAGACAGGCTTTGCAACATTGTGTTGCTTTGACAAAATATTGGGATTGATCATATTTTTTTCAAACACGACAAAAATTTAAATTATGGTTGTCATTCATTGGCTTATACAAAAATATAAACATAAAAATGTAAATCCCTGGGATGACGTACCTACATTGTCGGTATGAGATGTTTTCGAAATTGCTAAATCTGATTTCTGCAATTTCGACGGATTTGCATTGAAAATGCTCATAAACGGTGTTTTTTTATATTTTTCAATGAAACCTAAGAACTTGGCATTCACGCCAGCCATTACCAGAACAATGGCTTATATTGTCGAATTAATGCCTTGTTCTAGATAGGTTTTGCAATAATGTGTTTCTTTGACAAAATATTGGGATTGATCATATTTTTTTCAAACACAACAAAAATTTAAATTATGGTTGTCATTCATTGGCTTATACAAAAATATAAACATAAAAATGTAGATCCCTAGGATGAAATACCTACATCGTTGGTATGAGATGTTTTCGAAATTGCTAAATCCTATTTCTGCAATTAAAATCTGCAATTTCGACGGATTTACATTGAAAATGCTCATAAAGGGTGCTTTTTTATATTTTTCAATGAAACCTAAGAACTTGGCATCCACGCCAACCATTACCAGAAAAATGTCTTATATTGTCGAATGAATGCCTTGTTCTGGACAGGTTTTGCAACAACGTGTTGCTTTGACAAAAGATTGGGTTTGATCATATTTTTTTCAAACATGACAACAAATTAAATTATGGTTGTCATTCATTATCTTAGTAGTAAATGATTAGGCACAGTCGTGCAGAGCTCCTCTTGGTTTCTAGAATAGTTCATTCTCTACTAAACAGGGGAAACCACATGAAGGTGGAAGCTCTAATTATTCCCCCCCCCCTCACACCACTCTTAATTTCCCCATACCTAATTTGAAATTATAAAGAACATGTAAAATATACTCTATTATACAAAATAAAAACATATAAAGATCATATAAAATATATAAACTCATACCTCTTCTTTTCAACAATTAAATATCAATCATCATCTTCTTCAACCAACTCAACATATGTATCGGGAACTGGTTCAGAATCGATATTGGTGAAAGGCTCATTCATATCAACATCATCATCAACATCATTTTCTCTAATATAGTTATCGATATCGTCAATGAGATCATCGTCTCCTACATTTGGATGATCAACTTATTCAACTTATTCATCTGACACATCGACTACAACCACCTTCTCTTGATCTGCATAATCATGATTTTCTTCCTCATTATTATCTTCATCCTCGGCTACATGATTATACTTTATTGGTCTTCCTCTTGGATCATATCTAACAACGTATGACCAACCTGCTTTACCAGGTACCTCTGAGTAAAATACTTGCTCACATTGACTTGGAAGAACATAAGGCTCTATACCYAGTTCAAATGCTCTTGAATTAACCATGGTAAATCCATTATCATGCTCAATAACAGTTCTTTCATGATCATGTTCATGCATCTGTAGCCTATACCATTTCACCTCAAACAAAACTACTTTAAAGGAATTAAAATCACACTCAATTATATCCTCCAAATGCCCATAGTACCTATTCTCAGTTTCTTCCGAATTTCTATCACTTCTAGAGGAAATTTTGGTGACCTTAAACATTGGAGTTATCCCACAATCTGACGTTTTCATCTTATCATCCAACATTTTGATACAAAAGTTACGTCCATTACACCACATAGCCATGTGATGTTTCAACTGCAACATGGACAACAAGTAAAAAATACATTGCCAATTAATAAACCCTATATAGGACTTAGTAAATATATATTTCAAAAATTAAACAAACCAAATACATTGAAAAATTGGGAAATAAGTAGGAAAATGTGGGTAAACAATTTACTTGCCTATTTATCTTTTAAACCAAAGGCTAAATCAACTTCCCTAGTTGATGTAAGATCAGGAAATTGATCTCGATGACGATGTGTTGTTTTAATCATCTTACTCACCCCTTCCCATGATAACCTACCAAAGTATTCTTCAGTATATTCTATCCAATGTTGCATCCAATCAAGGTGGTTTGCAATGTATAAATGTAAAGCATCCCACTCTCGAGAAACTATATGATAAAATAACAATTTAATATCATTAATTAGCTATTGTTAATAAAGGAATAGTTTAATATAGTTAAATATGCAGGAAAAAAAATGTGAAAAATCAGTATGATAAAATAAAATTGGAAAAATAAATGTGTAATATATTAAATCTACATCAATATCTAATAATTACCTTCCGCAGTCCTCATTTTACCTTTACCCAATAGGACCACCCCTTCAAATTTGTTGATGGAGTCGAGATGCCAAATGCGAGGCACATTCATATTTTCTGCTAATTTAGGTAGATATCGACTAATATACACCATGCATTGATATGCCATATATCCCTCAACCATAGAACCCTCCAGACGTGCTCTTTGTCTAACAAAAGCCTTCAATGACTTCAACTACCTCTCCACCATCCACATCGAACTTTTGTGTACTGGTCCACATAATTCAATCTCCTCAACTTGGTGTATGAGGTAGTGTTCTTGTGCATTGAAAAATGTTGGAGGTAGATACTATTGCATTTGACACATTAGTCGGGGAATTTCTCTCTTCCAATACCTTATATCTTCTTTATGGATTTCTTTTGATGATGACCACCTACAAATGTCGATGCAATAAAATAATATCAAGGCATACATAAATTTGCAGATAAAACATAATATGTCAATAAGTTACGCTACAAATCACATAAGAAGTACATTTTCCTTATAAAACATTACTTACCTCATGTATTTTCCAAGTACATAAATAATTTGTTTTATGTTGTTGTCAAAGTTGTCTGGGAGAGATAAAGGTAGAACACACTATAACAAAAAACAAACAATTATTATTTGTTTCCAAAAAATGCATACCAATAAGGAAATATATTATAAACTACTAATTACCTTAATGAATGTATGTCAGTCATGTGTTTTAACCCCGCCAAAATCACCTTTTTTCATTAAGATATTTTGTATGTTCGACGAAAACCCCGTCAGAAACCTAATTTTTCGAATGACCTCTTTTACAATATTGCTTTGTTGCTCTGTCAATAACCAAGGAAGAATAGTATTTTTTTCATGACCATCACCATTAGAATTAATAATAACACTTTGCAATGTGTGATTATCTTCCTGGATGTCACAACAAATCTTTCTAATTCTCTCTTTGTTAGTCCTTCCATCTAATATTTTCCATAACAATTATGTTATGTTCTTCCCGATATGCATTGTATCAAACAGATGAACTATTTGTAGGTTCTCGTAGTATGGAAACCTACTGAATTGCATCAGGTAAATTTTCATTCCTCGTGGAAGCCCATTCATGCCTTAACAACATTCATGAAACATCAACAAATTTAAATTAACACTAATTAATCAAACAAAATGAAATTAATACTAATAAAATTAACCAAAGATTTATATAATATTTCATACATAAATAATTTGCATACCTTGATGATTTCTAATATATTCCAACTTATGTTGGGCCTTGACCAAGTTTTTAGGATCCTTGGTCATGTTTGACCTATTTTGGGACTTTGACAGGCTGTCGAAGGCAGAGCACAAGTCGAAGAGGAGATTGCGGGATCTCAACCCCTTGTTTAGGGATTTTTGGTATTTGGGCTTATGTAATGAGTATGGGGATGTCGGCCCATGGGTTTACCCATGTTTAGGCCCTTTTTGTAATGTATAAATAGAATTCTAGGTGATGTAAGATGGAGAGAGGCTTGGTACCTAGCCAAGTGCTAAGTGCAAATTGTAAATGCTTTGTGCATGCTATGTTGAGAACTTTCAGAGCTAAGTGCAAGTGACTATGTAAAGGATTTGTGCTATAATCTATCTCGGGGAAGGAGGATCTAGCGAAGTGCGCACATATCTCTTGTCCTATGTAGAGTAGGATCTTGTGGCTCTGTGCATGTAGAATATTGACATAAGACAATAAAAGAGAAGAAGAGTTGGTAGACGTAGCCCCAGGCTGGGGGTGAACCATGTATATCCTGTGTTGTTATGCTTTGTGTGATGTATTGATGTGTTATGTGTTTACTTTCTTAGTGATTTGATGTAGATGAATGATAGATAGATATGCGATACTTTATTCTTAATAATATGGATGAATGCTAGATCTAATCTATGTGAATGTGCTTAGTGCTTGAATATACTAGATCTGGGTAAATACTGCATTGACCTTTTGTTAAGGTTTAACTGAGCTGTTAGTTAAATTTGAATACTAACGATCTATAACTACTAAGTATTCTGTTAAGGTGTTACAATCATATATTTATGTCCCAACTAAGGTTGCAGACACTGGAGTCCTGCAACCACCCTTGCCTCTACCTCGGGTGAGACTGCATCTACTTCGCAGGTGTTGCTAAAAGGGCTGGTAGTTAGGGTTTTGTTGGTGCATTGTTGAAGAGTTGAACCCTGGGTCTGCCCCTGTGCCGACAAATGGATCTGTTGCCGGGACCTGAAACTGTGATTGCTGGGAACTGAAGAAAAGATAAATCTCTGTGCATAGATTTGTTTCCCTAGTGCGCAGTATTCTACTTGACTTGTGAAGCTTTGTGCTAAGAAGAGAAGTCATATATGAAGAAACGAGGTAAGATATTGAAGCTTTGTGCTTTGATAAAGGTAAGACCAGTGAATTTTTTTTATTGAAAAGGTAAGATAAGTGGAAATTTTTATTTCAAAAGTACGAATCTAGGTATGTTTGATAAATTTTGTCCTACCCTGAAAACTAGGACACAACTCAAATAAAGAAGATTTGATATGAGTATATATGATAGAAATGATGAAATATATGTTATTCCTATGCATAGAAAGAATGTTTGGACTAACAAATGGATGTTGGATACTAGAAAGATTTTTTTGCAGGATAGTTACTGTGACCCTAGTGCGCAGTACAGGAAAGGTTGGGGATCATTCAAAATAAAGAGAGGATTAACTCTTTGCTATATTTGCATAGGACCGAGACATCTTGCTAAGGAATGCCCTGGTAGAGGTCCTATTTGCCTTTGTTGTAAAGCTATAGACCATGAAGTTTTGGACTGCCCTAGAATGATTGCTAAGGTTGACAGAATGAATATGAGACAAGGAAACCTTGAGGATGATCAAGAAACTAAGACCATGGCAGAACCCCAGAAAGAATTAGAGAATGTATTTCTACAAATGAAAGAAACCCTGAATGATCACATAAATGTCAAATTATCATAGATATTCAAAGAAAAAGAGTGCATATAAACAAGAATAGGAGACTTCGACATTGACTGTGTTCTAGATAAGGAAACACAAATGAATATGATCACATAAAGAACCTGGGAAATTTTAGGGAAGCATGTTATGATTCCTTCATTAGGAGCAATATGATTATTTAGAGGAAAGCGGATAATCCTATGTGGAAGACTCAACCAAATATATATGAGTTCTCATGGAACATCGAAAGAGGAATATTTTGAGGTTGTTAAATTTATTGAGAGTGGCACCCCATTTGCTATGTTATTAGGAAAAACCTAGATTGAGAAGGATCAAACCAAAAGAAAAGAAGAGGGATCCCTAGAACAGAAGAAGGAAGAACTAAAAGATTTCATGACTAGGAGGATAACACACTTGATTGAAGAACATGAGAATAGATCGAAGCTATTTAGAACCCAAAACTTGGATGTCAAAGTTGAAAGAACACACAAAGACTCATAGAAGAGTGGAGAACCTACCCTAGACAGAGAATAAGTATTTCCCTTGAACCCTATGAAATAATATCAACATCGCGAAGTTGCTATGCCAAAAGAAGATAAGAATCAAAATGGAAAGAGAAATACCGAGACGAAGATCACAGGGAAGAAGGCTAAAAAGCCTAATAAGAAGAGAAAAAATATAGAGAATTTGTAGAAGGTTCCAGAGGGGACTTCATAGAATGAAGGCTTGAAAAACTATAACTTCATCGGGATATCAGAACAACACAACATGGCACTTCACCATGGTGAAGCAATATAACCGTTGGATGCATTATGACCGTTAGATCGATGCCCCCAAACAGTTACAACAATAGTTATGATTGGAAATCTCATCTTCAAACAATTGGGACTGCGCCAAAATGGAAAGAACCTCATTGATGAAGGCCTCTTGTCCATTGGAGAGATATGTTACACCACTGTCTACTTATTCCGTTGACCGTTGCACCCATAATACTTTTGCAAATTGTATCCGCACCAATGAGAGAACTCATTGCTACCGCATTGTGTTTACTAAGATCGACACCTATTCGATTGCATTGAATCATTCATTCATCAATCTGAGCTATCCTATCTTGAACGTGTATGTTGGATGAACTCAGTGCAACTGAAAAGTGTGTAGAAGAAGTTCTAATCGATTTAATGGACGAAAAAGTAATGTCCACCAGGATTCAAGCCTCATCAACGAGAGGAGTGAAATCTTCCCCATCGAATGATCGAAGATACATACCATCCTTATGATCCAGGTGGATATCAATGGCCACCACCTTTTCCAACTGGCTCAAAACATTTTTTTAACAATTTTGGCAATTTACTATTTTTAGCAGTTTTAAATTCCGGGGCCATTTTGAGGGCCTAAATGAAGATTTTTTGGGATAGAGATTCTCAGTGATAGTTGAAGGCATGATTGAGCCCCAAATATGAATCTCCTCAATGATACCTTTCCAACGGGCTATCATATGCCTAAAACAAAGATCGTAAGCAAACGTTACGACCCTGGGAAGTTGATGTACTAACTTACCTAGATGGGGCCCACATGACTTTTGGCGCTTCATCTCCTAGGGTTAGGTTTTTGGATGTCTATGGTTTTGACATTCATGCTTATTGTAAAAATTCCTTCATAGCCTCATTGTAATCATCTTCTTGCGAATGAGCACAACCATCACATCTTTTCTCAGAGATAAGCCGCCACCATTCCATCAAGCTTGTTTCCGGTGCATTTTATAGTTTAAGCTTATTTCCTTATTGAATAGAAAACTAGTTTTACTGTATCTCTGTTATTTTTTGTTAAGCACCTATTAATAATATGTAGTCATTTCATTTTGTTCATAAAATATGGATCATTGGTATCAGAGCGATCTGCTCCTTGTCTTCTTAATGCATGTCCCCAACGAGGTCGGAGTACAAAGAGTTGGGTCTCGAGCTTGTTTATCTTGAGGACAAAATCTCTTGCACTCCCAAGTGACCTCTCATGGCAGGAGAAAATAAATATGATGGGACAGGATATCCTTTCAAACTGTTCATTGAGGAATCCCTCATGCAACAAAGGAACGAGATGATGGATAGTTTTGCGCAAATCCTTCGCCGACTACCAACAAGCGATGCATCTTCTTTGAGCAGAGGTGCCACCCCCTTCAAGGTACAAATAAACTTTGATATTCCTATATTTTAAGTTAAGATAGACATAGATGATGTAGACAAGTGGTTGAATCTACTAGAAGGGTATTTCTCTATCCATAACTTTTCGGATAGAGAAAAAATTACTTTTGCGCTCCTCAAAGCCATTCCCCATGTCAAAGATTGGTGGGAAACTTTATGTGAGAAAAAGGAAACAAAGGAACTCTCATTATTTGCAGTCACGACCACCTGGGAATCCTTCATGGATGCTATTAAGGAACAATACTACCCTATCAGAAGTTATGATGACTTGTATACCAAATGGACCACACTGCTACAAGAAAGAGACCAAGCAGTGCCAAATTTCACAAATATATTTCATACCTTGCACACCAATTTGGGTATCAAATATTCAGAGTGACACCTGGTGCTCAAGTAGTGTGACTCTCTACATAGATACATCTAGACCGAAATGAAATTTTTGGACATCTCATCCTTGGGCGCGGCCTACCGATATGCCATCAAAATCGAGCAGAATCTCAAACAAAAGACGCGACAATTTGGGCCTGGGAACGCCTCACAACAAAAGCCAGAAAAGGGTGGCCCAAACCCACATAACAAAGGATAGAGAAAATATGGATAGTATCAGGAAAACTAGTCCAAGTCACAAGCAAAGAAGGACACTGGAAAGACAAAGAAATATAAAAGGCAGTGGTGCGACTTGGGTCTCGAGCTTGTTTATCTTGAGGACAAAATCTCTCGCACACCCAAGCAACCTCTCATGGCAGGAGAAAAAAAATATGATGGGATGGGATATCCTTTCAAATTGTTCATTGAGGAATCCCTCATGCAACAAAGGAACGAGATGATGGATAGTTTCACGCAAATCCTTTGGTGACTACCAACAGGCAACGCATCTTATTTGAGCGGAGGTGCCACCCCCTTCAAGGTACAAATAAACTTTGATATTCCTATATTTGAAGTTCAGATAGACATAGATGCTGTAGACAAGTGGTTGAATCTACTAGAAGGGTATTTTTCTGTTCATAATTTTTTGGATAGAGAAAATATTACTTTTGCGCTCCTCAAAGCCGTTCCCCATGTCAAAAATTGGTGGGAAACTTTCTGTGAGAAAAAGGAAACAAAGGAACCCTCATTATTTACAATCACGAACCCCTGGGAATCCTTCAGGGATTCTATTAAGGAACAATACTACCCTGTCAAAAGTTATGACGAATTGTATACCAAATGGACCACACTGCGGCAAGAAAGAGACCAAGCAGTGCCAAATTTCACAAATATATTTCATACCTTGCACACCAATTTGGGTATCAAATATTCAGAGTGACATCTGGTGCTCAAGTATCATGACTCTTTGCATATATACATCCAGACCGAAATGAAATTTTTGGACATCTCATCCTTGGGTGCGGCCTACCGATATTCCATCAAAATCGAGAAGAATCTCAAACAAAAGACGCCGCAATTCGGGCCTGGGAATGCCTCACAACAAAATCTAGGAAAGGGTGGCCCCAACCCAGAGAACAAAGGACGGAGAAAATATGGACAGTATAAGGACAACCATTCCAAGCCGTAAGTAAAGAAGGAAACCAAAAAGACAAAGAAATATAAAAGGTAGTGGTGTGACTTCCATAAGATCCCTTGGCATAACACCACTGACTGCCTCTCAAAGAAGTCACTGGTGGCCGAAGTGAAAGCCTCTAAATTAGATGTGGGTTTAGACTCTGAGCCAGAACTAGAAAGGGGAAAACAGATCATTGACATGGAACCTAGTGCCACAGTTGCTACCACCAAACTCCAGCCTAGTGAACCATACGAGCAAGAAGAAGGAGAATGCCTCTTCCATTCACAGATGTGGGTAAAAGGCACCCCGCTGCACTTCATCATGGATAGCGGTAGCTAGAAGAAACTCATCTCAGCAGAGGTCATTAAGCAACTGGACTTGCTAACAACACCACACCCACAACCCTACACCATTGGATGGCTCCACCAATGAAGCGATCTCCACGTTAGCCAACAGTGTCGACTGTCGTATGACATCAATCCCTTCAAAGACAAGGTATTGTGTGATGTTTCTCCTCTCAAATTTTGTGATGTTATTTTGGGCCAACCTTATTTATGGAAACATCATGTTGTATATGAGTCTAGGCCTCGTAGTGTTATTATTACTTTGAATAGAAAATTGTACAGGATACCTGAGGCATTCCCACTGTTGTTCCAGAGTTTGTACTTAAGGCTTGGAAGTACAGTGTTTAGGCATTCAAAAGTGAGTAAGGGGTGAAGAAGGAAGAAATGTCAACCTTCGGCAAGGGAATCTAGGGATGATTTATGGGTTGATGTTGTCTAGCTTCCAACTGTTCCTGGATGTTTATATCCCATTCAATCGCTACCCATGAACGTTCGAGCTCAACCCGAGTAGTGGTTGTTTTAAGAATAGTATCAAAAATATTTAAGGCAATATGTGTTTGATCTGATAGTTTGGGTTCGATATTAGGCTGTCTTGTTATAGGGACAGTCATAGAGGAACATAAAGATAAGAAAATCTCAGAGGAATTTTAGGTTCTGTCTCAATTTCGGTCGTATAAAGGAGAGTTTACAGTTCCAGTAGTGAAAATAGGGTGCAAAACAAAGGCCCTTTCCCGTAACTGAGTTATATTTTAAATAGTGATGTATGAGGTGGGAGAAAACGTTAAGTTTTCTATCATGTAAGGCTCCTATCAAGGGAGAATATCACTTATAAATAGAAGAAGAAAAAGGTAAAGAAATAACCTGATGAAGCATAAAATATATATATATAGAAATCTAAAGTGTTGACTGGTCTTATACCTACTGATAGCTGGTACAGAGGAAAAACAGTAAACAATATAGAAAAATAGAATTCATTCACTATAGTAGAGGTTGTACTAAATTATAGCGAAGCATTCATCAGATACATATATGAAATGAAATGAAATATTAGATACAAGGAAACAAACTCATAACACAGTCGTGAGGGAATTGAGAATCTTCGGATTTTCTTTATATTAACTCTCAAGATAGAAAACTTCTATTACAATCGACCCAAAAAGGTCCATCTTTTGTTCCTTCCTTCTATTGTATATTTATACAAATATACATATGATGGAATCTCAATCGTTCTAGGATTTTCAGTTACAACAAGAAGGAGATCAATCGTTTCATTTCTTTATCTCTATCTTTATTTGGTACTAGAAGCTTTCCCTCTCGCATGCTCGGTACAAGTGACACATCTTTCCACCAACCGAGATATCAACCTTGATAGTTCCACTTGACAATTGGCCTCAAAAGAGTAACAATCTCGGGCTAATTGCGGCAACCTTTCTTCCATTTGTCGTTCTAGGATGTCAATAGCGCACAATTGCACACTTGGCTTAATCATACATTTATCTATTTGAACTATGTCTACCATAGTTACTTGTGAGATTTCGGCCGACTCTCTTTTTTCTTTCTCATTTATATCAAGAAATATTTTCGCTATATTCATTTGACTCAATGTCTCAGCATTGCCTTTGCTATCAATACCTAAAAGATTACCATCTATAGAACCAGAAGCTTCTTCAAAGGATTTCATTACCTTCTTGGCTTGCAGTTTACCTTCTGATATACTGTGCTCCCATTCTTTCAATAAAATATTTCCTCTGGTCTTCTCCGAAATGGAAAACGTGGGAGTACTTCCCGATTCCCTGTTGTTTGTAGCTATTATAGCCTCTTGAAATGTGACCCGAGCTGCTCCAGCTTCTCTTTCTCTGACAAATAAATTTTCCAATACTTGATCAACGAGTAAGCAGTTGTCTCGAATTATCTCTACCTTAGCGAGTAAACTTCGCTGGGCTACAAAAATTTTTCTCCGAATCTCCATCTCCTGGGATTGGAACATCCCGATATTTATAACTTTACTTTCAACGATTTCCACTCTAGCCTGTAGCTGCTCAATCAAGTATTTTTGCTGGCCCACTTGTATCTGACCGGTATGAACTACCATCTCTTCTTGTTAGAGCTTAGTTTTGAGCAGCTCTATCTCCTTTTTATCGGCTAGCCTTGCTTGTTCTATTCCTATTCTTGCCTGGTCCTTGGCAGCCTCCTCTGCTGTGGCTAGTTTATCTTCTAAGGTTTTGATGAGGTGATTTTTTCGCTTCAGCTGATTTTTCAAAACCCCAACTAAAAATTGGTTTGCTATAGCATACACCCCTAATGTCCCAGCTATTTCTGTCGCAAACTCTTCTTTCTTCTTGTCTTTCCCATCGGTCAACACTTTGAAATTCTTGGTTGTTGATCCCTCTTCCTGATAGAATTCTCTTTTTACTACAACCTTTCTCTTCTTATAAAAAAAGAACTCATTTGGAGGGAGATCTTCCATCCTTATAGGTCTCAATTCTTCATTTAAAATCCACCCCGCGTCTATGTTTCCCGGAGTTGATTGCAGGGAGTAATGGAGGCGATGGGATCTCTGATTTGCTTAGCTGGCTGTCCTAGAGTCGTAAATGGAGTCTGCTTTTTCGACGGCTCGGGAGTCTTTATCTCTGGTTTCAGACTACTAGTTTTCTCTCCCCCATCCTAGTGTTTTTCTTGGTTGGGTGCCACATCTTTGAGCCTTCGGCTTCTTTTTGTTGCCCCTCTGTTGTACTTGGATTCTCACCCTGCAATACTGAGGGAAGACAACTATGTCGATGTTCTTGGAATTTTAGAACATCGGCCCTCTCTTCAGGTGCCAAGTCTTCTATCCGAGCCAAAATCTCGGCATAAGATCTTGCACCTCAGAAAATGTCATCCGAGGGCGAATTTGCGTGTTCGAACCTTTTAAGTCCACAACTGGCCAAGTGATTACTTATGACCCTTTGTGGATCGTGCTTCTTGAATTCAACATGAACCAATTTTAGGTCTTCCAGGGCTTCTGCCTCATCTTTAGCATGCCCAAAATCTAATAAACAATATGAATTTAAATGAATAGGGAAAGGTGGCCATACGTTCTTTGAATATCCCTTAAGCTCCTTTCTTATGCCACCAATTACAGTTTTCCTAGCAACCTCACGAAAAACCAGCTTATCGGGTATGAATAATGGTAATGCATGCAGGGGAACAAAAGCCCCGAAAACCCTAAGATATGAGAATTCTACTTCTACATACCCGTCGGCTATATTGCTCAGATTCATCACTATACTGTCCGAGATCCTGGGTGGTAGGTGGCTGAAAATAGTGACATGCAGCGGTACCATTACCCAGTTAAAGATTTCATACACGAAATCTGCCGCTTTGTTTTCCCACAGTTTTGAATGGTAGACGTGGATGGGCTCGGCCTCTAATGGAGTCCAGCTCCAGCTCATTAAGGGAAACAGTGTTAGAAAACACACGACATCCATAATGTACGCGGACATAAAGAATGAAGCAATCTTTCCTCTCTCCCTCTGCACTCGATACTCTGTAACTCGACTGGTCAAGCTATCAGACAATATTTTAGCCTAGTCGAAGGAACAACCTTCGGTGACTGAATGTATTAGAGGCACCCAATGAAGGAAAAAATGTGTGGTGTCCTCTCTCCCGTATAATCTGTAGGTCATCATAGCTACATATTTGAACTGTGGTTCCAGAGAAGCTATTGAATATATATCGTTACTATCCGCCCTGAACTTCGCAGGGTGTGAGACCCAATCTTTGATTAAACTGGACATAGTCTTGTCATATTGCACACATTCCTTCTGTTTGAAATTCTCCAAGAAATGGGCATTGTGTGTAAGGTCTGACACGATTGGCAACTTGTACATAGCCTGAAGTCATTCGGGTCTGAAAGTGCCAATAGTGACCTTCTGCTCGTTGATGATGGTTCTGGTTGGTATATCCACATGGTCTAATGCCCACTGGACCATATCATAGTAAGGGAGTAGTCGTGGCCTGGCCGCTACTTTATGCATTCCAGCTTGGATGACGATCTTATATTTGGTGGTCAGGTCATCTTTTTCATTGTCACTAGAATCATCCAAATAATCACCAATTCAGACTGTAGAACCTCAGAAACAAATGACCAGGTCTTGACAGAGTCGACACTTTGAGGTGAAGTATCAGAGACGTTGTCTGAACCTTGTCCCGAAAACTCAACGTTGGCTTTAGACAATTTTCACAGGGACATGGAGGAGGATCCTATTTTAGCTCTTCTACGATAAAAATATGTATACATATAGAAATTAGTTCACAGAGAAAGTTTGCTCTGTGTAATGTAGAAATGAATTTGCGATAACAAGTAACAGATCTATACATTCGACCATTTAAAACTCAGTACTTTTTAGGAACAGAACGGTCAAATCATTCTTAAATATAATTTAGCAATAAAAACCCAATCCTTACTTGTTGATTCGCCTTGTTTCTAATTAATGCCATAAATTTTGATAGTTCGAAATGCAAGTTGGCGCAAGGAAAAATTAAGATTGCCTCGCAGACTATGCATGCATCAAATCATGGGACATACTGGCTTAGCTCAATTAATCAGGTTTTATCAACGTTAATTAATCTTTCGGTACTTGCTACATTGGGAGTTTTCACTCTAACCGTTCCAGCCTCTAAAACCCGAGATGGCGATAATTAGCTTTGGTTAAATAAAAATGTAACCAGGATTAAGTGTTTAATTAATCATGTTTAAAAAATAAAAAAATATTGTGATTATTTAGATTGCAACTTCGCGACTTGGAGCTTCAAAGGTATAGTTTCCGAGAGGTTCGTATACTGAGTTGCGAAATCACAAGATCGCGACTTTGCGACTCAGAGCTTCGAAGGTACAACTTCTGGGAGGTTGGTATGTCGAGTTGCGAAATTGCAAGATCACGATGATATGATTTAATTAAATTGAGGGGTAAAACCAGATTAAGTGTTTAATTAATTACGTTTCTATTTTTATCGTGACTTCGTGACTCAGGGCTCTGACGGTGTATCTTTTGAGGGAAAACATGTCGAGTTGCGAATTTCCGACTGAGTTTAACCATGGCTGAATTTTTTACCTTTAAAATTAACCTAGGTTACTTAAAACAAGAGTCTCGTGGTTTCGGCTATCGGGATTACGACGGTAAGACTTTTGGAGTTAGTAAACACCGAGACACGAAATCTTGATGATGCTTAATCGTAGTTTAGAAAATCTTTACTCTCGCTACTGACCTGGGTAAAACTTTAAGGTTATTTCATCGTTTCTCTCTTCGAGACTTGTGAAATATGTGATCTGTAACACCCGACATATGAAATCCCGAGGTAAAAAAGGGGAAAAATCATTTGAACGAAAAGTATAACTCGCCTTGAGAGTATGATAACCGTCGTCGCTCGTGTGATGAGACTTCTGAGATTTTGGAAAAAATAAAGGAAAATATGAAAACCAACTTTCGATTTCGGGCATTAAGAAATAAATTCAAAATGGGCTAAAAAAAAAAGGCGGCTCCAACACCCACATAATGTTATTTCCTCAATCTCTGCTAAGAAATGCAGGAAAGTCATCTTTCAGATGGGGAAGTTTGTCTTCTTCGTGATTTTCTCTCAGAATAAGAGAAATATCATAGCCACATCTAGGGATTTCGTGACCGACCTCTTCACACAACAAAATAAAGTAGATAAGGTCGTGGAAGAATACTCAGATATCTTCTCCTCACCTACCGGGGTACCTCTGCACTGCCAGGTCAAGCACCCAATCAATCTGACCCCTGATGCACTGCTGCCCAATAGGCTAGTCTATCGTCGCTTTCTGTTAGAGAATGAGGAGATCAAGTGACAGATACACGAACTTCTCCACAAGGGGCACATCCATCGCAACCCATCACCTTGCAGGAGCCCAATCATGCTGGTACAAAAGAAAGATGGAACCTGAATACTCTGCATTGATTATCGGGATCTGAATAAAATCACAATCAAAAATCGATACCTGATTCACTAAATCAACGACCTCCTTTATCAATTCACAGGGTCCAAATACTTCAGTAATATTGATCTGAAGTATGGCCACCACCAGGTCCCGATAAAACATACAGATGTATGGAAAATTGCCTTCAAGTCAAAGGAAGGCCTTTTTGAATGGTTGGTCATGCCATTTGGTTTGAAAAATGCTCTAGCCACTTTCATGAGGATGATGGATGATATCCTGTGACCATTCACCAATAATTTTGTAGTGGTGTATTTGGATGACATTCTCATTTATAGAAGGACTTGGGACAAATGCTTGCAACATATTCAACAGGTTCTACACAACCTGCGACATCACAAGCTATATGCCAACTTGGAAAAATGCTCCTTCGACATGGACAAGGTCCATTACTTGGGATACATAATTGATCAACATGACATACATGTGGATCTAGCCAAGATCCAATTCATCTATGACTGGTCAGCCCCAACCACACTCACTAAACTTTAGAGCTTGTTGGGCCTTGCCAATTTCTACCGTAGGTTCATGTTTGGATTCTCCCATATTGCATGGGCCCTCAGCCAAATAACCAGGGGTGGTGGTAAGGTGAAATTTGCGTGGGGCCACTCCCAACAACAAGTTTTCGATGATTTGAAGCACTGCTTGTGCTTAGCCCCAGTACTTTCATTACCAAACCTGCAACAACACTTTGAGATCAAGACAAATGCTTCAGATTATGCGGTGGGCATCGTTCTCACTCAACACGGCCACCCTGTGGCCTATCATAGTGAGACACTATCAGATGTTGTCCATAAGTACCCTACTTACAACAAAGAAATGTACTCCATTGTGCAAGCCTGCTTCCAGTGGAGACATTACATTCTTGGGAAGGAGACAATCATCTACACTGATCATAAGCCACTGTAGTTCATGCAGACACAAGGAAAATTGCAGAATGATCGCCATCAAAAGTGGTCCACATACTTGAAACAATTCAACCTCAACATCAAGTATAAAACATGAAGCACCAATAGCTTCGTTGATTCCCTCAGTAGACCTCCAGTCACGGAACTCATCACGGTGCTAGACTCATGCGACCATGAGACCTCTAGATGGGCCCAACTCTATGAGACAGACTTGGACTTCGCCACCACCTACCAAATGTTGGGTGAAAATGTAGTAGTCGATAATTTCCATCTTCAGGATGGGTTGTTGTGTCATATGGGCTATATCTGTGTTCCATCAAGTGAGAAAGGGAAGTTGATCTGGGAATCCCACTATAGTCGGGTGGCAAGACACTTCGACATCAAAAATATAGTGGCAATGCTACAAAAACATTTCTACTGGTCGAAACTTTGATAGGAGGTCAGAAAGTATATCAAGTTCTACACTGTTTGCGCTATTTCCAAACCGACCACTAAGAAACATGGCCTGTACACCCCTCTTACTACTCCTAATGGGCCATGATAATCCATCTCAATGGACTACATGTCGGACCTCCCGTCCACCAAGTGGGGAAATGACTCTGTTTTTCTGGTTGTTGATCATTTTTATAAGATGGCGATTCTTATTTCCTGCAAGAAGAACATCACAACAGAGGCCACTACCAAGATATTATTTGAATGAGTCTAGGTACATTTTGGAATCCCACAAACCATTTGTTACAGGTATGAACTAACTGAGAGGGGGGGGGGGTGAATCAGTTAGTGTAGATTATTAACGATTTACTCTCATTTTTCACTTTGAATCATTAATCTTAGTGGCAGTGAGTCTTTACTGTGAAATTCAGAGTTATAAACAT
>ML794137.1:117754-160747 GCA_009831015.1 Picea engelmannii
ATCTGAGATTCAACATTTTTGTTTCAGCATCTACGTTTCAACATCTGAGATTCAGCATCTGTGTTCACCATACACAATCGATTGCCATCAATGACAACCTTGATCATCTGCGTCATCTCTGCTGTAGCCATATTTCCAACACCATTGTCTCATATCAGGACAGTCAATTTCTCAGCACATTCTGGTTGATCCTCTGGTCACTGTTGGACACCAAGCTCACGAAATCCATGACCTTCCACCCCTATACAGATGGCCAAATTGAGGTCGTAAATCAAATGATTGTGTATATCCTTTTCATGTATAATTCAAATCACCCTCGCACATGGGATGAGAGCCATCCCTATGTCCAACATAGCTACAACCGAGCTCTGCATAGCTCAAATGACCACAACCCCTTTTAGGTGGGGTTGGGATTTCAACCATTGGGTCCCATAGATATTGAACTTCCCCTTGTGGTCACCTCGACCATCTCATCTCCTGCACCAACTGAAGCTGAAAAAACAACCCGGTTCATTGAGCGGATCCAACACATTCGCCAACAGGTTCAAAATATCCTACAAAAGTCCAATGATAAGTACAAGTAGTGCCATGATCAACATCGAGTTCCACATAAGTTTTAGGTGGGCGAAAAAGTTTGGTTGCACTTGTAGAAAGAAAGCCTTATAGGATCCCATCAGAAGCTTCTCCCAATCTGTTATGGGCCTTACACCATCACCAAGGCCACGGGGGATAATTCTTTTGAGCTCAACATTCCTCCTTTCCTTGGCCTGCACCTAGTGTTCAACGTGGATCTCCTTCACCCTTATTTCACACCATTATTGGACACCTCAGACGTAACAGAGAAGATGAAACCAAAAGAGCTAAAACTTGACTGCATACAATAGGCATCCAACAATCACATTGTGGACACAAAGATCAAGGGTACTTGACAACAAAGGATCCAACTTTATCGAGTCGTCAAAGAAGGATAGCTCCTGCACCAAGGTAAGTGGCTCACCTGGGGCCAAATTCAACAGAAATTTCTTCATCTGATGAGGAACTCAATGCAGTGGAGACCATTTCTTCCTAAGGAGGGAGGATTTGTCTAGGTGGATATCGGTGTCCACCCACCTTTTCCAACTGGATCAACACAATTTTTTGAAAATTTTGTCAGTTTACTATTTTTAGCAGATTTAACTTTTGGGGCCATTTTGAGGGCCTAAGTTAAGGTTTTTCGGGATCAAGCTTCTCAATGATAGTTGAAGGCATGATTGAGCCCCCAAAATGAATCTCCTCAATGATACATTTCCAACGAGCTATAATATGCATAAATAGGAGATCGCAGACAAAAGTTACGACTCCGGGAAGTTGATGTACTAACTTACCCAAATGGGGCCCACATGACTTTTGTCGCTTCATATCCTAGGGTTAGGTTTTTGGATGTATAAGGTTTTTTACATTCATGTTTATTGTAATAAGGCATTCAGAGCCTCATTTTAATCATCTTCTTGCGAATGAGCGTATCCGTCACATCTCTTCTCAGAGATAAGATGCCACCATTCCAACAAGCTTGTTTCCGTTGCATTTTACAATTTCAGCTTATTTCCTTATTTAATAGAAAACCAATTTTATTGTATCTCTGCTATTTTGTGTTAAGAACCTGTTAATAATATGAAGTCATTTCATTTTTCTCATAAAATTTGGATCAGTGGTATCAGAGCGATCTGCTCCTTGTCGTCTTAATGCATGTCCCCAACGAGGTCGGAGTACAAAGAGTTGGGTCTCGAGCTTGTTTATCTTGAGGACAAAATCTCTCGCACGCCAAAGAGACCTCTCATGGAAGGAGAAATAAAGATGATGGGATATGATATCCTTTCAAAATGTTGATTTATGAATCTCTCATGCAACAAAGGAACGAGATGATGGATGGTTTCACACAAATCCTTCGGCAACTACCAATAGGCAACGCATCTTCTTCGAGAGGAGGTGCCACCCCCTTCAAGGTACAAATAAAATTTGATATTCCTATATTTGAAGGTTAGATAGAAGCAAATGTTGTAGACAAGTGGTTGAATCTACTAGAAGGGTATTTTTCTATCCATAACTTTTCGGATAGAGAAACGATTACTTTTGAGCTCAAATCCGTTCCCCATGTCAAAGATTGGTGGGAAACTTTCTGTGAGAAAAATGAAACAGAGGAACCTTAATTATTTACAATAATGGCCACCCGGGAATCCTTTAGGGATTCTATTAAGGAATAGTAGTATCCTGTCAGAAGTTATGATGACTTGTATACCAAATGGACCACACTACGGCAAGAAAGATACCAAGCAGTGCCAAATTTCACAAATATATTTCATACCTTGCGCACCAAGATGGGTATCAAACATTTATAGTGACATATGGTGCTCAAGTATTGCGACACTCTTCATAGATACATCTAGACCAAAATGAAATTTTTGGACATCTCATCCTTGGGCGCAACCTACCGATATGTCATCAAAATTGAGCATAAGCTAAAACAAAAGACGTGACAATTTGGGCCTAGGAACCCCACACAAAAAAAGCCATAAAAGGTCCGCCACAAACCAAAGAGAAAAGGACAGAGAAAATATGGATAGTATCAAGACAACCAGTCCAAGCTGCAAGCAAATAAGGACACCGGAAAGACAAAGAAAGATACCGGGAAGTGGTGTGACTTCCATAAGAGCCCTTGGCATAACACTGCTGACTACCGCTCAAAGCACTTGCTGATGGCTGAAGTGAAAGCCTCTGAATCATATGCAGGTTCAGAATCTGAGTTAGAACCAGAAAGGGGAAGACAGATCATTGATGTGTAACCCAGTGCCACCATTGCTACCACCAAAATATATCCTCGTGAACCAGACGAGCCAGAAGAAGGAGAACTCCTCTTCCATTCATAGATGTGGGTAAAAGGCACCCCGAAGCACTTCATCGTGGATAGTGGTAGCCAGAAGAAACTCATCTCAGCATAGGTTGTCAAGTGGCTATCCCTGCCAACAACACCTCACCCACAACCCTACACCATTGGATGGCTCCGCCAAGGAAGTGAACTCCGCATCAGCCAATAGTGGCGACTATCGTACGACATCAATCCATTCAAAGACAAGGTATTGTGTGATGTTTCTCCTCTCGTATTTTGTGATGTTCTTTTGGGCCAACCTCATTTATGGAAACATCGTGTTGTATATGAGTCTAGGCCTCATAGTGTTATTATTACTTTGAATAGGAAATTGTACTATATACCCGAGGCAGTCCCACATAGTGATATTTCCTTGATCTCCGCTAAGAAATGCAGGAAGGTCATCTCTCAGACGGGGAAGTTTGTCTTCTTCATGATTCTCTCTCAGAATAAGAAAAAGATCATAGCCACATCTAGGGCCTCTGCGACTAACCTCTCCACATAGAAGAATAAAGTAGATAAGGTCATGGACGAATACTCAGATATATTCTCCTCACCAATCGGGGTACCTATGCACTGCTAGGTTAAGCACACCATTGATCTGACCCCTGGTGCACCTCTTCACAATGGGCTCTCTATTATAGAATGAGGAGATAAAGTGATAGATCCAAGAACTTCTTCACAAGGGTAACATCCATCCCAACTAGTCATCACCTTGTGGGAGTCCAATCATGCTAGTATAGAAGAAAGATGGAACCTGACGACTCTGCATTGATTACCGGGCTTTGAATAAAATCACAGTCAGAAACTGGTACCCGATTCCACGAATCGACAACCTCCTTGATCAACTCACAAGGGAAAAATACTTCAATAAGATTGATTTGAAGTCTCACTACCACCAGGTACCGATAGAATAGAAAAATGTATGGAACACCGCCTTCAAGTCAAAGGAAGGCCTTTTTTATTGGTTGGTCACACCATTTGGTTTGACAAATTCTCTAGCCACTTTCATGAGGATGATGGACAATATCCTGTGACCATTCACCAATAATTTTGTAGTGGTGAATCTGGATGACATTCTAATTTACAACAAGACTTGGGCCGAACACTTGCAGCATATTCAATAGGTTATGCACACCGCTCGACAACACAAGCTATATGCCAACTTGGAAAAATGCTCCTTCGACATGGACAGGGTCCATTACTTGGGATAAATAATTGATCAACATGGAATACATGTGGATCCAGCCAAGATCCAAGTAATCCATGACTGGCCATCCCCAACCACACTCATTGAGGTTCAAAGCTTCTTGAGCCTTGCCAATTTCTACATGGGCACTCAGCCAAATAACCAGGGGTGGTGGTAAGGAGAAATTTGCGTGGGGCCAGTCCCAACAACAAGATTTCGACGATTTGAAGTGGAGCTTGTGCTCAGCCCCAATACTTTCACTACCAAACCTGCAACAACCCTTTGAGATTGAGATAAATGTTGTAGACTATGCAATGGGCATCGTTATCACTCAGCATGGCCACCCCGTGGCCTATCATAGTGAGACACTATCAGATGTTGTCCGTAAGTACCCTACTTATGACAAATAAATGTACTCCATTATGAAATCCTGCCACAAGTGGAGACATTACATTCTTGGGAATGAGACAATCATTCACACTGATCATAAGCCATTGTAGTTCATGCAGACACAAGGAAAATTGCAGAATGATCGCCATCAAAAGTGGTCCACATACTTGAAAAAATCCCACCTCAACATGAAGTATAAAACAAGAGGCAACGATTACATCGTCGATTGCCTCACCAGACCGCTAGTCGTGACACTCACCACAGTGCTAGACTCCTATGGCGATGAGACCTCTAGATGGCCCCAACTCTATGAGATAGACCCAAACTTCACCACCACCTACCAAATGTTGGGTGCGAATGCAGTTGTCGATAATTTCCATCTTCAGGATGGGTTGTTGTGTCTTTTGGGCCATATCTTTGTTCCATCAAGTGAGCGAGCGAAGATGATCTGGGAATCCCACTACAGTCGGGTGGCAGGACACTTCAATGTCGAAAATATAGTGGCGATGCTACAAAAACATTTCTACTCGCCGAAACTTCGACAGGAGGTCAGCAAGTATATCAAGTCCTGCACTGCCTATGTTATTTCCAAATCGACCGCTAAGAAACAAGGCCTATACACCCCTCTTCCTACTCTTGACAGGCCATGGGAATCCATCTCAATGGACTACATGTCGGGCCTCCCATCCACCAAGTGGGGAAATGACTGTGTTTTTGTGGTTGTTGATCGCTTTTTTAAGATGGTGTTTCTGGTCGCTTGCAAGATGAACATCACAATAGAGGCCACTGCCAATCTCTTCTTTGAATGATTATGGGTACATTTTGTAATACCACAAGCCATTGTCTCAGATTGGGATAGTTGATTTCTCAGCACATTCTGGTCGAGCCTCTGGAACCAGTAGGACACCAAGCTGACCAAATCCTAAGCCTTCCACCCCTAAACATATGGCCAAATCGAGGTCGTAAATTGAATGATTGTGCATATCCTTTACATGTATAATTCAAAGAACCCTAAAACATGGGATGAGAGCCTTCGCTATGTCCAATATAGCTACAACTGATCTTTGCATAGATCAATCGGCCACAACCCCTTTCAGGTGGGGTTGGGATTCAAACCATTGGGTCACATAGATGTTGCACTTCCCCTTGCAGTCACTTCGACCGACTCATCTCCTGCTCCAAATGAAGCTGAAAAATCCACTTGGTTAATTGAGTGGAAACAACACATCCATCAACAGGTTTGGGATATGCTACAAAAGTCCAATAACAAGTACAATAAGCACCATGATCAACATCGGGTGCCACATAAGTTTCAGGTGGGAGACAAAGTTTGGTTTCACTTCTAGAAAGAATGCCTTACAGGACCCCATCAGAAGATTCGCCCACCCTGTTATGGGCCGCAAACCATCACCAAGGCCATGTGGGATTATTCTTTTGATCTCAACATTACTCCTTTCCTTTACCTACACCCAGTGTTCAACGTGGATCTCCTTCGCCTTCTTTCCCACCATTATTGGACACCTCAGACGTAGTAGAGAAACTGACACCAAAAGAGCTCAACCACGACTGCATAAAACAGGAATCCAATTATCATATTGTGGACACACATATCAAGGTCACTCAACAACAAAGGATCCAACTTTATCGAGTCGTCAAAGCAGGGCAACTCCTTCACCAAGGCAAGTGGCTCACTCGGGGCCAAATTCAGAAGCAATTTCCTCATATAATGGGGGAACTCAACACAATGGATACCATTTCCTCCTAATGATGGAGGATTTATCCAAGTGGATATTGGTTTCCACCTACCTTTTGCAACTGGCTCAAAATAGTTTTTTTACAATTTTGGCAATTTACAATTTTTAGCAGTTTTAACTTCTAGGGCCATTTTGAGGGCCTAAATGAAGGTTTTTCAGGATCGAGATTCTCAATGATAGACGAAGGTATGCTTGAGCCCTAAATATGAATCTCCTCTACAATACCTTTCTAATAGGATATCATACACCTAAAATGCAGATCGTAGACAAAAGTTATGACCCCCCAAAGTTGATGTACTAACTTACCTAAACGGGGATGACATGAATTTTGGTGCTTCATCTCCTAGGCTTAGGTTTTTGGATATCTAGGGTTTTTGGCATTCATGTTTATTGTAAAAAGGAATTCAGAGCCTCATTGTAATCATCTTCTTGCGAATGAGCGCAACCGTCACATGTCTTCTTAGATATAAGCCGCCACCATTCCAACAAGCTTGTTTTCGCTACATTTTACAGTTTCAACTGATTTCCTTATTAAATAGAAAAACCGTTTTACTATATCTCTGTTATTTTGTGTTAATCACCTGTTAATAATATGTAGTCATTTTTTTCTTCTCATAAAATCCAGATTAGTTGTATCAGAGCGGTCTTCTCTTTGTCATCTTAATGCATGTCCCCAACGAGGTTAGAGTACAAAGAGTTGGGCCTCGAGCTTGTTTATCTTGAAGACAAAAGCTCTCACACGCCCAAGCGACCTCTCATGGTAGGAGAAAAGAAATATTATGGGATAGGAGATCCTTTCAAACTATTGATTGAGGAATCCCTCATGCAACAAAGGAATGAGATGATGGATAGTTTAGCGCAAATGCTTCGACGACTACCAACAACTGATGCATCTTCTTTGAGCGGAGGTTCCACCCCCTTCAAGGTACAAATAAAATTCTATATTCCTATATTTGAAGGTTAGATAGATGCAGATGCTATAGACAAGTGGTTGAATCTACTAGAAGGGTATTTTTTTGTCCATAAATTTTCAGATATAGAAGAGATTACTTTTGCGCTCCTCAAAGGCGTTCCCCATGTCAAAGATTGGTGGGAAAATTTCTGTGAGCAAAATGAAACAGAGAACCCTCATTATTTAAAGTCATGGCCACCTAGGAATCCTTCAGGGATGATATTAAGGAACAATACTACCCTGTTGGAAGGTATGACGACTTGTATACCAAATGGACCACACTGCGGCAAAAGAGAGACCAAGCATTGCCAGATTTCACAAATATATTTCATACCTTGCGCACCAAGCTGGGTATCAAATATTCAGAGCGACATATGATTCTCAAGTATCATGGTGCTAAACATAGATACATCTAGACTGAAATGGAATTTTTGGACATCTCATCCTTGGGAGAGGCCTACTGATATGCCGTCAAAATCGAGCAGAAGCTAAAACAAAAGACGTGACAATTTGGGCTTGGGAACCCATCAAAAAAAGAGCCAAGAAAGGGAAGCCCCAACCCATAGAACAAAGGACAGAGAAAATATGGACAGTATCAGGACAATCAGTCCAAGCTGCAAGCAAAGAAGGACATCGGAAACACAAAGAAAGATACCAGGAAGTGATGTGACTTCCATAAGAGCCCTTGGCATAACACTGCTAATTGTCACTCAAAGCAGTCACTGGTGGCTTAAGTGAAATCCTCTGAATCAGATGTGGGTTCAGACTCTAATCTAGAACTAGAAAGGGGAAGACGGATCATTAATGTGAAACCCAGTGCCACCGTTGCTACACCCAAATTCCATCTTAGTGAACCAGATGAGCCAGAAGAAGGAGAATGCCTCTTCCATTCACAGATGTGGGTAAAAGGCACCCCGCTACACTTCATTGTGGATAGCGGTAGCTAGAACAACCTCATCTTAGTAGAGGTTGTCAAGTGGTTGGCCCTACCAACAACACCTCACCCACAACCCTACACCATTGGATGGCTCCACCAAGGAAGCGATCTCCACGTCAGCCAACAATGCTGACTATTGTATGACATCAAGCCCTTCAAAGATGAGGTATTGTGTGATGTTTCTCCCCTTAAAGTTTTTGTTGCTATTTTGGGCCAACCTTATTTATGCAAATGTCATGCTATATATGAGACTAGGCCTCGTAATTTTATTATTACTTTGAATAGGAAATTGTACAGGATACCCGAGGCAGTCCCACATAGTGCTATTTCCTTGATCTCTGCTAAGAAATGCAGGAAGGTCATCTCTCAGACGAGGAAGTTTGTCTTCTTCGTGATTCTCTCTCGGAATAAGAAAAATATCACAACCACATCCAGGGCCTCTTCAAACGACCTCTCCACACAGTAGAAGCAAGTAGATAAGGTCGTGGAAGAATACTCAGGTATCTTCTCCTCACCTATCGGGGTACCTCTGCACTGCCAAGTCAAGCACCCCATCGATCTGACCCCCAATGCACGACATCCTAATGGTCCAATCTATCGCTACTCTCTGTTAGAGAATGATGATATCAAGAGACATACCCAAGAACTACTCCACAAGGGGAACATCCATCCCAGCTCATCACCTTGTGGGATCCCAATCGTGATGGTAAAGAGGAAAGATGGAACCTAGGAACTCTTCATTGATTACCAGGATCTGAATGAAATCACAGTCATAAATGGGTACCCAATTCCCCGAATCGACAACCTCCTTGATCAACTCATGGGGTACAAATACATCAGTAAGTTTGATCTAAAGTCAAGCTACCACCAGGTACCAATAGAACACACAGATGTATGGAAAACCACATTCAAGTCAAAGGAAGACCTTTTGAATGGTTGGTTATGCCATTTGGTTTGACAAATTCTCCAACCACTTTCATGAGGATGATGAATGATATCCTGCGATCATTCACCAATAATTTTTTATTGTTGTATCTGGATGACATTCTCATTTACAACAAGACTTGGGCCAAACACTTGCAGCATATTCATCAGGTTCTTCACACCCTATGGAAACACAAACTATATGCCAACTTGGAAAAATGCTCCTTCAGCATGGACGGGGTCCATTACTTGGGATACATAATTGATCAACATGGTGTACATGTGGATCTAGCCAAGATCCAAGAAATCCATGACTGACCAACCCCAACCACACTCACTAAGCTTCCGAGATTCTTGGGCCTTGCCAATTTCTACCATAGGTTTGTGTTGGGATTCTCCCATATTGCATGGGCCCTCAGCCAAATAACCAGGGGTGGTGGCAAGAAAAAATTTGCGTGGGGTTGGTCCCAACAAAAAGCGTTCGACGATTTGAAGCAGCGCTTGTGCTCAGTCCCAGTACTTTCACTACCATACCTGTAGAAACCCTTTGAGATCGAGATATATGCTTCAGACTATGCGGTGGGCATCATTCTCACTTAGCATGACCACCTCGTGGCCTATCATAGTGAGACACTATCAGATGTTTTCCGTAAGTACCATACTTACGACAAAGAAATGTAGTCCATTGTGAAAGCCGACCGCCAGTTGAGACAATCATCCACACTGATCATAATCCACTACAGTTCATGCAGACACAAGGAAAATTGCAGAATGATCGCCATCATAAGTTGTCCACATACTTGCAGCAATTCCACCTCAACGTCAAGTATAAAACATGAAGTAACAATCACATCACTGATTTCCTCATCACACCGCCAGTCATGACACTCACCACGGTGCTATACTTCTATGGCCTTGAGACCTCTGTATGGCCCCAACTCTATGACATAGACCTGGACTTCGCCACCACATACCAAATGCTGGGTGCAAATGTAGTTGTCGATAATTTTCATCTTCGGGATGGGTTGTTGTGTTGTCTAGGCCATATCTGTGTTCCATCAAGAAAGTGAGCGAAGCTAATCTGGGAAGCCCACTACAGTCAGGTGGTAGGACACTTCGGCATTGCAAAGACAATGGCGATGCTACAGAAACATTTATACTGGCCGAAACTTCGATAGGAGGTCAACAGGTATATCAAGTCCTACACTTCTTGTGCTATTTCCAAACGGACCACTAAGAAGTAGGGCCTATACACCCCTCTTCCTACTCTAGACAGACCATGGGAATCCATATCAATGGACCACATGTCGGGCCTCCCATCGACCAAGCGGGTAAATGACAGTGTTTTTGTTGTTGTTGATCCCTTTTCTAAGATGGCGATTATGGTTGCCTGCAAAAAGAACATCACAACAGAGGCCACTGCCAAGATATTCTTTGAATGAGTCTGGGTACATTTTGGAATCCCACAAACCATTGTCTTATATTGGGATAGTCGATTTCTCAACACATTTTGGTTGAGCCTATGGTCAATGTTGGAGACCAATCTCACCAAATCCACGACCTTCCACCCCCAGACAGATGGCCAAGATGATGTCATAAATTGAATGATTGTGCATATCCTTCGCATGTATAATTAAAAGAACCCTCAAACATGGGATAAGAGCCTTCCCTATATTAAACATAGCTACAACTGAGCTCTTCATAGCTGAATCGGTCACAACCCCTTTCAGGTGGAGTTGGGATTCCAACCATTGGGTCCCATAGATGTTGCACTTCCCCTTGCGTTCACCTCGACCGACTTATCTTCTGCTCCAACTAAAGATGAAAAATCCACCTGGTTCATTGAGAGGATCCAACACATCCACCAACAGGTTCAGGATATCCTACAGAAGTCTAATGACAAGTACAAGCAACGCCATGATCAACATCGGGTGCCACATAAGTTTCAGGTGGGTGAAAAATTTTGGTTGCACTTGCAGAAAGAAAACCTTACAAGACCCCATCAGAAGCTTCTCCCAGTCCATTATGGGTCGTACACCATCACCAACGTCGTGGGGGATAATTATTTTTATCTCAACATTCCTCCTTTCCTAGGCCTGCACCCAGTGTTCAACGTGGATCTTCTTCGCCCTTATTTCCCACCATTATTGGAGACGTCAGACACAGAAGAGCAACTGACACCAACATAGATCAACCCTGACTGCATACAACAAGCATCCAATGATTATATTTTTGACACACAGATCAAGGGCATTCGAAAACAAAGGATCCAACTTTATCAAGTTGTCAAATCAGGGAAGCTCTTGCACCAAGGCAAGTGGCTCACCCGGGGCAAAATTCAATAGAAATTTCCTCATTTGATGGGGGAACTCAACGCAATGGAGACCATTTATTCCTAAGGAGGGAGGATTGATCCAGGTGGATATCGGTGGCCACCCACATTTTCCATCTGGCTCAAAAAAGGTTTTTGACAATTTTGGAAATTTACTATTTTTAGTAGTTTTAACTTTCGGGGCCATTTGAGGGCCTAAATGAAGGTTTTTAGGGATCGAGTTTCTCAATAATAGATGAAAGAATGATTGAGCCCCCAAAATGAATCTCCTTGATGATACCTTTCCAACAGGCTATTATACGCCTAAAACAGAGATCGTAGATAAAAGTTACGAGCCCAGGAAGTTGATGTACTAACTTACCCAGACAAGGCCCACATGACTTTTGGCGCTTCATCTCCTAGGGTTAGGTTTTTGGATGTATAGGGTTTTTGACATTAATGTTTATTATAAGAATTCCTTCAGAGACTCATTGTAATCATCTTCTTGGGAATGATCGCAACCATCACATCTCTTCTTAGAGATAAGCTGCCACCATTCCAACAAGCTTGTTTCCACTTCATTTTATAGTTTCAGCTTATTTCCTTATTGAATAGAAAACCAATTTTACTGTATCTCTATTATTATTTTTTAAGAACCTGTTAATACTATGTAGTCATTTCATTTTTCTCATAAAATATGGATCATTGGTATCAGAGCAGTTTGCTCCTTGTCGTCTTAATGCATGTCCCCAACGAGGTCAGAGTACAAAGAGTTGGGTCTTAAGCTTGTTTATCCTGAGGAAAAAATCTCTCGCATGGCCAAGTGACCTCTCATGGTAGGAGAAAAGAAATATGACAGGATAGGAGATCCTTTCAAACTATTGATTGAGGAATCCCTCACGCAACAAAGGAATGAGATGATGGATAGTTTCGCGCAAATCCTTCGGCGGCTACCAACAGGTGACGCATATTCTTCGAGCGGAGGTGCCACACCCTTCAAGGTACAAGTAAAATTCGATATTCCTATATTTTAAGGTCAGATAGATGCATATGCTATAGAAAAGTGGTTGAATCTACTAGAAGGGTATTTTTCTGTCCATAACTTTTCGGATAGAGAAAATATTACTTTTGCGTTCCTCAAAGTTGTTCCCCATGTAAAATATTGGTGGGAAACTTTCTGTGAGCAAAAGGAAACAAAGGAACCCTCATTATTTACAGTCACAGACACCTAAGAATCCTTTAGGTATGCTATTAAGGAAAAATACTACCCTGTCGAAAGTTATGATGACTTGTATACCAAATGGACCACACTGTGGCAAGAAAGAGACCAAGCAGTGCCAGATTTCACAAATATCTTTCATACCTTGCGTACCAAGCTGGGTATCAAAGATTCAGAGCTACATCTGGTGCTCAAGTATCACGATGCTATTCATATATACATCCATATTGAAATGGAACTTTTGGACATCTCATCCTTGGGCGCGGCCTACCGATATGCCATCAAAATCGAGCAGAAGCTCAAACAAAAGATGTGGCAATTTGGGCCTGAGAAACCTGCACAAAAATTCTATGATAGGGCAGCCCCAACCCACAGAATAAAGGAAAGAGAAAATATTGATAGTATCAACACAACCATTCCAAGCCACAAGAAAAGGACACCGAAAAATCAAAGAAAGATACTGGGAAGTGGTGCGACTTCCATAAGAGCCCTTGGCACAACACTGCTGACTGCCACTCAAAGAAGTCGCCGGTGGCCGAAGTGAAAGACTCTAAATCAGATGCGGGTTCAGACTCTGAGCCAGAACCAGAAAGGGTAAGATGGATCATTGATGTGGAACCCAGTGCCACCGTTGCTACCACCAAACTCTAGCCTGGTGAACCAGACGATCCAAAAGAAGGAGAATGCCTCTTTCTTTCACAGATGTGGGTAAAATGCACCCCACTGCACTTCATCATGGATAGGAGTAGCCAGAAGAACCTCATCTCAGTAGAGGTCATCAAGCGGCTGGCTGTACCGACAACACCACACCCAAAACCCTACACCATTGGATGGCTGGTTGGGAAGCGATCTCTGCGTAAACCAACAGTGTCAACTATCGTATGAAATCAAGCCCTTCAAAGATGAGGTATTGTGTGATGTTTCTCCTCTCGAAGTTTGTGATGTTATTTTGGGCCAACCTTATTTATGAAAATGTCATGTTATATATGAGTCTAGGCCTCGGACTGTTATTATTACTTTGAAAAGGAAATTGTACAGGATACCCAAGGCAGTCCCACATAGTGATATTTCCTTGATCTCTGCTAAGAAATGCAAGAAGGTCATCTCTCAGATGGGGAATTTTGTCTTCTTCGTGATTCACTCTCATAATAAGTGAAATATCATAGCCACATCTAGGGCCTTCGTGGCCAACCTCTCCACACAGCAAAAACAAGTAGATAAGGTCATGGAAGAATACTTAGATATCTTCTACTCACCTATCGAGGTACCTGTTGCACCCTTTTCGTCACCTTGGTGAGAAAATAAGAGGTGCTTACATGCCTAGTTGGGTCCTGCTGAGCATGACAGTTGTAGAGGAAAGAGTTAGAAAAAGAAAAACAAAACTATAAGCAAGAATTAAACTAATACAAAAGAAAATCATAAGCATAGGGACATAGAGATAACAAACACAAAAAGACCCATGTCACCAATGTTTTTAGGATGATCTATTGATGAAATCAAAGCACCAAGAAGAAAGGGGACTATGAATCCCTTCTTCCTCCAAGGGAAGGCTCTTGGACCCTCACAAGCTTTCTCTCCTTACAACAAGAAAAATGAAAATGGTGGTGAAAGAACTCCTTGCAAATCCACTTAATGGAGAGGTGGATTGCTCAATGAAATGGTGCCAATGTGCTCTTGTCAAGGATGGAGTCCTTAAAACAATATAGGCAGCATAACATTACATGAAATTCCTAAAGAAAATGAGGTGCATTCATGGCTTTTTATAGCATTGCTTTGGGATTTTGTGTAACTTCTTTGTAGTGTGAAAAGAGGCCATTTAGGGCATTATTAGGTCATTGACCATCCCACCATTCGGATTCAGCTCAGATTTGAGGGTCAAATCGGCTTGGGAGCTGATCCATAAGTGGTTGGGAGGCCGAACACTTCAATAAATGCATCATTTAGCAGGTGCGCGACTTTTTGCGCCAACAACCATGCATCGTGCGCGTATGCGCGCATGCTACGTTCCTGTTCCGCGCATGTGCGTGCGCACCCAACTTGTGTAAAGCGCTCTTCAATTTTTCACTACTTTGTATAGTTTTTTTCCCTTTTTGAATGCTGTGAGATTAATTCAAGTGCATGAATGACTTCATCATTGTTTGACGATGCTGAGTTCTTGTAACCACGTGCTAACGAAATTTCAGTGATAACAGATGCCCCCTGATGGATGAGGTTAGGAGAATATGTATATCTGAAATCTATCAATGTTTCTTCTACTGAGAATGTTGTTGTAAGATAGAGCAATAGTGGGATCATTCAGAGCAATCCTTTGGAGGAGAAAGGAACCAGTAGGACCCGCCCTTCCATAAGGTGCGTAAAATATACAACTGTGTACAAACCAGGTGGGCATGCCCCATGCTCGTGTTATGTAACCCTGAAAAAAGATGATTGAAGTGTTGGTGTAGACAAATTCAGCGCCCTCGGGGGAGGTGATGATAAAGGCAGAAGACAATTCTGCAAAGGAACATACTCTGAATAATAGGCAATGATCGCGGAAATAAGTATTGATGATGATGCGGGCATTGATGTCCCTACCAAGTTCAGAGGTCTTCAGCAAATGATAGAAATAACTGCAATAGTCGCAAAGTAAGACCCACCATAACATGAGAAAGTGTTGGCATCAAATGTTATGGGGGCCAATGACAGCAGGGAGCAAATGGTGTTTCCCCCTGTGTCGTCCGAGATCTCTCATTAAATGGAGAATGAGAACCAAGATACTGTCGCCCTTCTGGAAAAATTGTGTTGATGTCGACAAAAGGGGAACACGACTCCCAGAAGCAAAGGACTTCATGGAATCTACTAAGGTGAGGAAGTGGAAGAGGTACATGAACAAAGTCAAAAAGTGGGAAGACTCAAGACTTCCCTGGGTTGGAGGATGTATGAGATAAAAAGTGGCTGCAACCGTGTGACGAGGTCGAGTATTAAGGGGATGAGAAGATCGGGGATGAGTTGTGCCAGAGGCGGGACAAAGTGAACAACGACAGAGGGTAGAGGTAAGTGACCGGTGGGTACTCTGAATATGTGGACGATGTCGGCCTGGGTAGATGATGAGTGATGCTCCAACCAAGGGTGACATGGGTTGTGTTTGGCCAAAAGGAGGGAAGCAGGTCGCCAATGGTGACGACAAAAAAGGATAATGAAATGATTGAAAATAAAGGTTTTTGTACAATAAATAACGAATAATTTGGGGGAAAAAATGTACAAATATAGAAACGGGTGCCCCAGTGTGAAATGAGTGCCCCAGGGAGGGCATAATTTTCTTGGAAAATTGATGAAGGGTGGGGGCCCCATTGGTGAGTTTCTGTATGAGGTAGGTGAAATGAGGATAGGTTCGCAGATGGGAAAACTGATTGTGGATGAAATGGAGGGTTCATGATACTGCGGAGGTGCAGGTAAAAAATAGAACCGTAAAGAGATAATCTGGGAGTCCATGTGGGAAAGCTAGAAAAATGAGGAGAAGGAGTATGTGGTTGATTCAGGACATGATGAACGACTATCGGGACTCCCATCCCTAAAGGGTAATGAAGAACAACATGAGTGTCAAAAGTTCCAAAAGGTGCTATGAATGGGACAACTCATGTGGGTAAGAATGCTACCGGGTAACAGTACCGAAGATGGAAATGGAGGCGTGGGTACTGCAGAGCCGGGAATGAGGATCCTAAAGGCCAATATCATAGGGTGTGACTGGAAATGTAAATGCAATACAGTGGGAGAGACTACATGCCAGTGCTGAGTATATACCTGAAGGGATGATGTCGATGAATGATGAGCAAGTACCTGCACACATAACAACCAAATACCCAAAGTGAACAATATCTGAAAAGAATCAAAGATATGAGCATGTATTTGATAAATGTGACTATGCGCGTGCATACCTGACCATGATATGAAAAAAGGCACCCCGGGGGCTCATGATAAAAAGAAACCCTGGGACTGTTGTAATGTAGGTGACGGGATGTTGATCCTGTGGCTGAAGACGGTTTGAAAAATGGACACCTTGGGCTCTCGAAATGGTGAGTGGAAGTTTGGCAAAAGGCCTATATATAGTTGTAGGGCCCACATTGCCACCTCATTTGTACCTGCTGCAATAATGAGTGGACGAGAAGTTTTAAGAGGAGATTTGGATATTCAGCGAGGACGAGGCATCCAATCGACGTTTTTCGAGTATCAGGTTAGTGTTCTGATCATCCTGCATAGAAATAGGTTTTCAATTTTTGGGCAGGGGTTGTACGGAGGGCCATACAGAGGGTTTTAGGGGGTCTGGGCCCCACATGCGTGGGTGATCGGGTGATAGGAACGCATACGGGTGTGCCTGTCCACCAGATAAGCGTGCATGGGTGCGCGATGGGGAGGATTTAAGGAGTGCCCGAAGGGCGCGCCTGTGAGTTGAACAGGTGCGCATCAGTCCGCGCTTGTGGGTTTGACATGCGCGCATTTGTGCGCGTCTGTATGGTGAACAGGTGTGCGTAAGGGCGCGCTTGTGAAGCACACAAGTGCGCATTGATGCACACTTGTTCAGTGTACAGGCGCGCATAAATGCACGCCTGTGTAATGAACAGGCGTGCATATATGCGCGCCTGTGTAATGAAAAGGAGTGCATGTGTGTGCGCCTGTGGGAACAAAAACCACGCCTAGGAGGCAAGGTTTAAAAGGGAAAAAAAAAACGAGTCTTTTTGATGTTGTTGATAGTTGCCTGAGCTGATATAGGACTCTATGTTGTCTGCAGGTGGATAGTAGTGACGATGCCAGTGTGGTGGCGAGAGCGAGACTGGGCCCAGTTGCGAGATGTCATGGCCATTAAGGGGCCTGGCGTGCGTGCGACTTTGGCAACCTGTGGGTTTCTAAAGTTTTTTGAGTACCCGTTGATACGGGCATAGGAGTATTTGTTGCAGTTCCTGATCTGGATGTGGAGTCCGGAGCTACACTGCTTCCTCGTACGAGGAGAGTAGATCCCCTTCACTGTGGTGGAGGATATTTATTTTTTGACTGGGCTCCCCTTTTGGGGAACGCCCCTACCGGCGGAACCGGTGTTTCCCAGGACCATTTCGTTGGCCGAGATTCGCCAGAGATACTGCTCAAGTCGGGACTTTATGTCTGGGACGGTGGTGAGTATCGGTGCGATAGACTCCCTGGCCCATCGCTGTATAGCGGTGATGATTGTTCGGATATATGGGTCACTTGTGACCCAGCGGATTAGTGGTGGCCAGTTGTTGGTGCTGGAGAGAGTGGTGGTCGGCGAGCAGTTCGCTTGGGGGCTGACGTTCCATGCTAGGATGGTGGCACAGTTGGACCACTATCGGTCCACGGATGGAGGAGAGTTTGCTTTCAGGTCCATCTTAGTGGCCTGGTTTTTAGAGAGGGTGCCGATGCTGCGCCCGAGGGTTATACTGGAGATGTCGGGGGCACAAGAGCCGCGATTGAGGCGGTGGTCGACAGTTTTGGTTCGCCACGGTGGTGGCGAAGGTGGCCACTTCTTCTCGGCAGAGGCGGCACGGATATGGCAGTAGATGCCGCAAGTGATACTTCAGCACCCCTATGCTGGGGTGGACTTCCAGGGTGACCCGGACATGGTGCTACCTACTGGGGAGGATTTTGTCCATCGAGGTATGTTTAGTATGTTTGTATGTTTTTTATTTATATTGTCATTTTAAGATATCAGTCCATATGTATATGATATAGATGATGATACTATCTGTTTTGTTGTTGTTTTGTGTATGTGCAGATGTGGCACCTCGCAGGTGCGAGGTAGAGATGCAGAGAGTGTCAGCTCATCGAGAGCCAGAGAGATTACCATAGGGAGAGAGGCATCGACTGGAGGGTGCTGCGGGGCAACCAGCTGAGCCGGAGCGGGCAACGAGGAGGCGTCGGTACGATGACCCTGGTGCAGGGCCATCACATGCTCCTCCGGCAGCGGCCGGAGTGGATTATGATGACATACGCCGTCGTCTGGAGATGATTCTACAGGATGTGCCTAAGGGAATGTGGACGCGCATCCAGGACGAGATTTTCCTGGAGCAGTGTGTAGGAGTACCGCCACCATGGCGGGCCATAGTGCGGCAAGCAGCAGTGCTTGCTGCTATGACGAGTGGACGCCTGCCACCGGTGCAGGAGGGTCCTGTGGGTGGTCCGCCACCACCGCCTGGGGCAGGTGGTGGTGGGCCACCACCTCCTCCTGAGGGAGGAGCAGGTGGTGGGGCGATAGAGGCCCCATGAGTGGTGTATGATGTACATTTTTGTTTTTGGTTGTATATAGGTTGGTGAGCCCATTTTTTGTACCGAGGTGCTACATTGGCCTAGGGATACATGTATTTGTGTATGTAAACATTCGGATGGCCTGATGGGCCTTTATATATATATGAGTATACATATTTTGAGATCCTGATGTTGTCTACATGTGTTTTTTGCTGATGATTTTGATGATGTCTATTCTATATATATGCTGTGACAGGATTTGTGAGATGTTTATGTATGTGTAGCTTGATGTGATATATGCCAATCTAACACCATGTTATCTATTTGATCTGTTGTTTGATTCAATTGTCTGGGAATATGTGTAAATGTAATGGAATCAAAATGTCGATATAAAAGCCTAACCTGCAGGTATTTGCGAAAGAGGCACGGATCGCGTACACGGTAAACATTGTTGAGCTGGAGAACGACTAGTTGAGAGTCGAGGAAGAGGCTAAGGTGACAAATATGATGACGTTGGGCATCGGCCAGGAGGCCAATGACCACAGTGTATTCAGCTTGGTTGTTGGTTGCTGGCCCCAAACATATGTCGCTTGAATGTAGCATTTCATGTGAGGGGGTGTAGAGAGCCCAAGCAGCCGAAGCGAGATTTTGCGTCCAACAGTTGGCGCCGTCGGCATAACCAATGTGGTAGGCTGGTGGAGGAAGCATATGTCAATAGCACAAAGGATAGTTTAGACGAGAGGGGAGGAGAAAAAGATTAAAAACACTAGAAAAGAAATAACCTAAAGTAGAATGACTACTTTTAAGCTTAAAATTTCTTGAGATACAACCCGTTGACGGGTTCTTTGAGAGAGAGGCCTTCGGGACAGGCCAGGATATATGCACCTTTGGTGAGGCAATGTTGGATAATGTAAGGGTCATGCCAAAGTGATTCGAACTTGCCGTGGCCAAAGGTATCATGGGCGATATCATAAGCCAGGATGAGGTCGCCTTCGCGAAATGATCGAAGGTTGACATGGCGATCAAAGGTAGCCTTGGATAATTTTTTAGCTGCCTCGTTGTTCTGTAAGGAAGATCGACGATCTTCATCCAGAGACTCCAAGTTCAGCAAGCGCTGCTCCATTGGAGCAGTGTCAGGTAATAGCTCAATTGCGGTGTGCAAGGTGGGAATTTCGCACTCGATGGGAAGAGTTGCCTCGACCCCATGGACTAAATGGAATGGTGTGAAACCAGTAGCGGTTTTTACCGCCGTTCGATAAGCCCATAGCACGGAAAATAACATGTGATGCCAATTGGTTTTATGTTTATTAATCATGCATTGTAACATGGTCTTGAGGACTTTGTTAACTGCCTCGACATGTTCGTTTGACTAAGGGTAATATGGTGAGGCAAACTCGTGAGAGAAGCCTAACCTAGATGAGAGTTCGACGAAGATCTCATTCTCAAAGTGTTTCCCATGGTCGGAAACGAGTTGGAGTGGTACTCCAAAATGGGATATGACGTGGTTAAAGAAAAAGCGCGTTGTAGTGTCAGCGGTGTTGTTGAAAGTGGGCATCGCTTCGGCCCATTTGGTGAAGTAATCAACGGCGACAACAATGTATTTGTGACCATTGCTGGAGGGGGGATTTCAAGTCATAAAGTCGATGCCCCATTTACAAAAATGGTCGGTAGTAATGACAGGGTGGAGAAGAGAGGGGGGAGCTTGGGCTTTGTTGGCATAGAGCTGACATTGCTCACATCATTTCACGGCATGAATGCAATCATGAAACAGGGTAGGCCAAAAGTAATCGACTCAGATAATCTTTTGAGTAGTGGATCTACTCGAAATATGGCCCCCACATGCGCCGCTGTGGCAGTCATTCAAGACTCTGTCGGCCTCGTCAATAATTAGGCAACGATGAAGAATGGTGTCAATGCCCTGCCAGTATAGGATGTCTCCGATGAGGAGATAGCGGGGGGGCTGATAGAGAATACGTCGTCGATCATCTCGTTAAAGGTGGTTACCGAACTTTTGACTTCGTAGGTAGACGAGGAGGTTGCCATACCATGGATCATCTGACGTAATGTAAAAGAGATGTTCGTCGGGAAAGTCGGTATTGACGGGGGCGCTGGTGGTGTCAGAGGGGAGGGTCGTGACAAGTTCGGCGAGAACGAGGGCCTTCTTACTTTTAGGTGTTGAGAACTCGAGGTCGTACTCCTGAAGGATAACGACCCATCGAGCGAATTTTCCGTTAACTTGGAGACGGCTGAGCAAGTAATGCATAGGGTTGGAATCTGCGACGACCTTGGTGGTGCGAAGCAAAATGTAATGGCGCAGTTTCTGGACTGCAAGGACAACTGCAAGAGTAAGTATCTCTTCGTGTTTATACTTCAAGGGTGGTCCTGAGAGTTTCTTACTAACGTAGTAAATGACGTGTTCACGATTGTCATCTCCTTGCTGGACGAGGACCCCGGCTACTGATACAGCTGATGCTGATACGTAGAGGATGTAGTCGCGATTATAGTCAGGTGCACTAATTAAAGGTGCATTTGAAAGTGTTGTTTTAAGATCATCAAATGACTGTTGGGCATAGTCATCCCAGTGAAAATGGATGTCGTGACATAGTAAGCGGAGGAAACCGTGTGTGCGTATGGCGTAATCGGTAACAAAGCATCGAAGAAAGTTAGCTTTGCCCTGTAGACTCTGAAGTTGTAGTAAATTCCGGGGAGGTGGAATTTCGGTGATAGCTTTGACTTTGAGGGGGCCCACGGTAATACCGCTTTGGGAAACAATAAAACCGAGGAGGCGCCCCGCGGTGACGCAAAACACACACTTGATAGGATTCAAGCGGATGTTGTACTAGAGACACTGTTGAAATATGATTCGTAAATCATCGAGATGCTGGGTGCGTTTCTTCGATCGAGTTGTGAGGTCATCCAAGTAGGCGAGGATGATTTCAGCCATATCATGAAATATGTATGTCATTGCCCACTGGAAAGTTGCGTCGGCGTTTTTTAAGAATAAAGGCATGACACGATATGCAAAAGTACCCCACAGGGTAATGAATGAGGTTTTATACTGATCGGCTGGGTGGATTTGAATTTGGTTATAGCCAGAGAATCCGTCCATAAAGGAGAGAGCCTCGTGGTCGGCGTAGTCGTCGATAATTTGATCGATGAAAGGCGTTGGAAAGTTGTCTTTGGGACATGCGTTATTGATATCGCGAAAGTCTGTGAAAACGCGGATAGTGCCCTGTTTTTTGTCGACGGGTACATGGTTGGAAACCCATGAAGTGTAAGCGATGGGGTAAATAAACCCGACCATACGTAATTTGTCAATTTCGGCTTTGATAGCCGCGGCTTTGGATGTGTGTAGCGGTCGCTGTTTCTGGCGAACTGGTGTGATGTCAGGCCAGGTGTCTATGCGATGTTCGACAATAGAGGGATCGAGGCCAGGAATTTCCGTGTATGACCAGGCGAAAATATCCCTATATTCTTGGAAGAGGGCTTTATATGCGGCGATTTCCTGAGGAGTGCAAGCAACTCCAATGATGATTTCTCCGACGATGCCATTTTTAATGGAAATGTCAATTTTGATGGTGGGGGAAATGTTGGCCATATTACCCTCTTCAAAAGCGTCGGGGGAAGGAATGGGATTGTTGAACCAATCTATAGGCCCTGACGGGATAAAATTTTTGGTTTCGACTGTGAAAATGGGGTTTTGGTTAGGAGGCATGAGGGCTTCCCGTGGAAAGAAGAGTGCACGGTGATGTAGTGCGTCCCAGGGAGAGTCTGGGCGGTGTAGCTCTTCCATTATTTCCTCGTCGCATTGGAAATGGCGGGAATATAAAGGATCGTGAGGAGTGATCTCGGTGTGGTTGCCCCCTGATGGAAAAGCAGAGAGATCAATGCTAGGAGATGGTGAGGGTTCACTTGAAATAAACCATATATTGAAGTACTGAGGGGTACCTGTGGTGGTTGGGTGGAGAGTGTCTGTAGGGGAATGAGCAGGAGAATTGGGTGGGTTGTGGGGTAAATCCTCAGAAACATCATTTAAGAACCATGGAGGCATTGGGAGTTCCTCGGGCTCAGGGGAAATGACATGAAGATCCTTAAGTGACGAGGTAATGTCAAGTATCGCCTCTGCGGGTTGGTGAAGCAGGGAAAATTGATGTTGCCTGTATTCAAGGATCATAGAACACTGGTATGTAAAATGAGATAATGAATCACAGAGAGAGCAAGGGCATCTCATACGTTCATTGATTGAAGTGGTGACATAGCGAATTTCAGTGATATTTGAAGAGGACGTAGCAGGGCATGGGTTGTTCTGGAAGTTCTGGCGTACAGCCGCTAATGTCTATCAAAAGCGTGGCAGTGCTGGGCAATGATGGGTGTAATGGCCATACTCTGAACATATAGCACAAGCATATTTGGTCCTCAACCCTTTACTACTAGAAGGGTTGGTGGTAGTAGTGGGACTAGCAGTAGTGATGGGTGTTGTGGGAGTTTGATTGCGGGGAATCAAATTCTGTAATTTAGGTAATGATGGAGTTGTTGGTTTGGTGGCCCTCTTTTTTACATAGTGCGCAAGGTGGTGGGATGCATGGAGGAAGTGGAGTGGTGGGCTCCTTCTTCTTCCTCCTGCCCCCAGCTGTAGCAGGGGGGTTAGTGAGTATGGGGCTAGTGGGGGTATGGACAGGAATCGTCATGGGGATTCCTTCCTGTGGGGGAAGGGATGGTCGAGGGACCATCTCTGGTGGGTGTAAGTACCAAACTGGGATTGCTAACACCATATTGGGTAGTGTGAGCGTGGCGGCTACCTGAAAATCTTCGATACCTGGTGGAGGGTAAAAGAAGGGAATTTGGGTGAGGGGTTGGGGAATTGTCTCCCAAACAGGACTATGCCCCTGAGGAGATGTGTATTCGTGGACCATTGGGGTCGACGAGTGTGCAGGAGGCTCTGATGGGAGTGGTTCTGCGACTATTGGGACGTCAGGAATGACTGAAGCCTTCTGAGGAGGACGAGCGTCCTCTATGTGAGTTTTGTTAGATGATATGACACATACTTGATTAGCAGGATGAAGGAGTGGTGGTGCTTCATGGTACGTCCCTAACAAGGATGGATCTTTGAAAATCCTAGGACCCATCTTGACGAGTGGATATGCGTCTTGGTTGGTGTGGATGAGAGGAAGAATGTTATCGAGGTTGGCAGATGGGTTGGGCTCATAATGTGAGACTTGATCGATGGTCACGATCTTCCCATTGTGGGGGAACATCATTGTCTGAAAGACGAAAGATGCCACTGCCTTCATAGCGTACATGTAGCTATGACCGAACAGGATATTATAGTCGAGCGGGGCGTCGATAACTTCAATGTCGAAGAGAATAGTCTTTCCCCCGAGTTCAACGGGGACATTTTGAAAGAGCCCTTCAGGAGAAGATGGTCGTCCATCATAAGCTCGTAATGTGATGGAAGAGGGTATGAGTTCTGGGGAACCAAGTTTCTACCATACTATTTTTGACATAATGCACGTAGATGCACCTTCGTCGATGATACATCGGTGAACTGTGATGTTCCGTATCTTTACAGGTATTTGAAAAGCGATCAAGGCAGGAAGATGAGGTTCTCCGCTGTCAAGATCAAAGGTGATGAGTCGAGTATCGGCAGGGTCGACTGCCCCCAAGGTGGAAAGTAGTGATTTCCGCTGCGTAGGGAAATTCTGGAGGACTTCCAAGACTGACATGGCAGCTGGGGATTGCGTTAAGTCGTCTACCAAGCTATAGTTGTGAGTTTCCCTAGCCTGTGGGTTGTGGACATTCCTGCGCAAGGGGATGCGAGGGATGCGTAGTGGTGGTTCAGCGGAAGGGTGAGGGATCACCAACGGGGGTCCCACCGGTGTAGGGTTTGTCTCTGGAGAGATGGGAGTAGACTCAACGGGGGCATGATACTGATGATTACGTGTTTGCAGAAGGATTTCTTCCTCACTGGTGAGGAGAATTGTACGCTCTGCTGGATTATTGGGGTTGTGGTATTGGCCCACCTGAGGTGGGGGGTGTTGTGTATCCTGTTGGGTGTTTATCACACCTTGATGTGGAATAGGATTTTGCAGCACGGAGGGAGGGGGTTGTTGCACGTATTGTTGTGGTGCCTACTAAGGGGTAGTTTGTGCGGGAGGATGGGCAAGAGCACCCGAGTCTTTCAACTGTTTGAAATTAGCGATCTGGGGGCAATGATGAGTGTAATGGCCGAAATCACCACAAAGGGCACAAGGGAAGATGGTTTTAACATTATTTCACCCTTGGCATTTGTTATTATTACCCCCTGGGGGGTTTTGGTTCCCTTGGTTCTGGTTTTCCCCAGTGGGTTGGTGCTGTGGGGGTTGATTCCCGTCGTGACCTGGGTTATTGTTATTCATGTTCCATCCTTTCTTCTTGGCATTGTTTCATGGATGAGTTGGATTGGCTATATTCAACTGTTCAAAACTTTGGTATTGTTGAGCAGCAGAAGGTTGAACGAAATTTACCCCCGCATGTGGATGTGGGGGAGCCATGGGTTGTGGAGGACCTGGAAATGGGAAGTATGGATTTTTTGGTGGAACCGATCCATAAGGTACATAGGAAGGTGTAGTGCTTTCACTAGTACTATAAGTTGATGTTGAGGGAGTACCACTATTTGTGGGAATAGGTGGATGTATGGGAGGTGTCGGTGGTGGTCCATTGATGGGTGGAGGTATAGCAACAAGGTATGGTTGTTGAAAAGGGGGTGGGGGGTAATAATAAGTGCCCCCATATGCCGGCGGGTATTGAGGTTGTCCATACATCGGTGGTGTTTGGGGTTGTGGACCATGATGTGTGGTGGCACCTATTAGTCTGTCTGCTGAGTGAGACATCCCAGGTTTGTCTTGGCCAAATGGCACAGGTTTTGGAAGATCAGGAAGTATTGTGTATAAGTACCCTGATTGTGCATAGATGAGGTCATACTATTGGGCCTTACTGATGGCTTCCTCTTCGGATTGAGGGAAGGTGGAAGCTACATCCTTTCCAAGGAGAGAGACAAGTGATCTAAGAAACCAGTCAAGACATTGTTGCTTGGTGGTTTCTGCTTTGCACAAACTACGTCACCTACGCCACTCATGAATGTGGTCAGTGATGTGTGTGGCTGAGGTTTGTTTGAAGTTAGACAGTAGTTCTAGATCATTTTCATGGCGGATGGGTAATTGGAATAAAGTCAAGAATGCTTTGGCCAATGACTCAAAGGTCGCATGGGACCCTAATTTTTCTTCGACATACCATTTGGCTGATGGGCCAGTGAGTGTGCGTTGAAATAATCGTAGTCTGATGAAGTCATCCATAATTCTATTGGAAGAACACCATAGATGGAAGGTCATGACATGGTTGGCAGGGTCATCCCCTGCCTTTCCTTCAAACTTTGGTATGTTTGAAGGAAGTTTTGTGGGCATTGCAGGCCATGTGGCGTCATGCAATATAGGATCATTGGTGAGTTTGGTGAGATCCAGTATGTTGAGAGAGGCCAAATATGGCATCTGTAGTGGGGGGGAAGGGTTAGCTCCGGCCATAGTGTGTTTTGAACCTGACCCTTGATGCGGACTAGGTGGGTTGGTGCTCCCTCCTTGAGAGGAAGTGGGTCCCTCGCTTCCATGCAAGCTAGAACGAGTGAACGGATGACCTTGGGAATTTGAACCAAGTAATGTAGAACCAAGCAAAGCTGATCCTAAGATAGTAGCACTCACAAGAGTGTGTGAAGGAGGTGCCGATGAGAGGGCTCGACCAGATACTCCCCCTAAGATAGGAGGGAGATTGAACAAGTGTCATGAACGACAGGGGTTCTGTGGTTCCCCTATGATGTCAGACTTAGCTGTGTGAATATGTGCAAAAAAGTGGTGAGAGAAATACAGAAACAAGAGCCTTTGCGTTGAATGTTTACACWATATATATATCTAAATCAAACTGTAATCAGATGTGCATCATACATCAAATGAGAAAGAAACACATATATGTGGGTAAGTGGGTTTTGTCCGCGTGGGGGAACCAAAAGAAAGCAAATGCTCGTGTCCTAGAAGACGTAACGTCCTTCCTCTCAAATAGCACTGGACCTTCCAATAGTACTCAACAGTGGGGTCTGAAGTCACCGGAAGAGAAACTAGTGAAGGATGAAGTAATTGGTTATACTGAGGGGTAAAGGGGGCATATCTCGAAAGAGCTAGCGATATTTCCCAGTAGCCACACAAAATCCAATCAAGGTGCAATTGCAACCCATAATTGCCACCTGGGTAGATGTCCTATATTTGGTCACTAGGTACATCGGTCAAAGTGCGGCATTTAGATTTTTGGCCTAAGAAATGGGTCATGGGCTGGATCTCGTCCAAGAGGTGGGTGCCTCAAGGGGGGATGCACAAAACAACCGAACCTCGGCCTTCAACCCTTCACGGGTATCTCCCTGCCTTATGGTGATTGGAACACTTGACTTGGAGGATTTTAAGTTCCCTATTTTGACAACCTCTATGTTTTGACAATGTGAGAACCAGATAACAGGGAGTTATTTGGATGCCTATCCCCGAAATCCTACCTAGACTAAAAAAATTCTTTTGGCACCTCCTGTGGAGGAAAACTTAGTGATTTTTTAGAAAGATTTTAGATGCGATTGTTTTGGGAGGTTGGGGGTACAAACCAACCTCGTTGATTAAAAATGGGAGTGGATAGTCTCGTCAAGAAAAGATGGGGTATTTTCGGAATCCCTTTGGAGGAAACTTACTTTGACCTCCACGTTTCGAGAAGAAGCTATGTGAGTGAGAAGTGACTTTTGTGTGTGAGTGAAAGTGTGCCAATTTTTAGTGAATTAGATGTCACCTTGCTGCATGTGGACTTCGCTTGGTCCTTACAAGAGTGTGATTACCTAATTAGCTAGATGTCTTTGGTACAACCTTGCTTAATTCAAAAGACCTAAGAAGCTAGCATGTGGACATGTGGGTCCGTTACTATCATTTAACTCCCTATGGTGTTGTAATATAGAAAAGTTTGAAACTATCCTAGATTGAACATGTGGGCATGTATGGGCTCGTTACAAACCTTTAAACTTTCCTAGTGTTTTGATCTAAGAAAGAACAATTCCAAACACTATCCTATTTTTGTAGCATGTGGGCATGTATGGGCCCGTTACAAACCTTTAAAATTTCCTAGTGTTTTGATCTAAGAAAGCACAATTCCAAACACTATCCTATTTTTGTAGCATGTGGGCATGTATGGGCCCGTTACAAACCTTTAAACTTTTCTAGTGTTTTGATCTAAGAAAGAACAATTCCAAACACTATCCTATTTTTGTGGCATGTGGGCATGTATGGGCCCGTTACAATATTAAGATACGTTTAAAAAATAAAACTAAGAGGGGTCCCAAGAAGGGTCGTTGTCCTCTCCTAAAGGCTTTTAAACTTTGTTAAGGGAGATGAAATTGTTCCCCAATCTTTTTCTGATTCTCAAGGTCGCTTGAAGGCGTGAGAGAAGAGAATACTAAGTGATTGGTAATTCAACTTCTAGTCCCAATGTAAGCTTAGATGTGATTAAAAATGATTACCACTTTATATTTACAAGTCAAGACAAGCCATCCATGTGGCAAAAAGCAAAGAAGGGAAATTGATTTTATCCTCCTAAGTGCCTATGTGTGTTTGACTAACCCCTTTATATGATGAGGGGACTAAGTGTGGTGCAGTGTTTAGAGCATGCTTAACACCATTTTTAAGAAGGAAAATGGCCTTCCCCACATCCCAACAACTTACAATGTGAAATTTTGATCAAATGCGCGGCCCCTAGTGCAGACAGAGGTGCACAGAGTGCAGGCGCGCGAACAGATATAGGTCCGAAAGCGCATGTGCGCAGAGAATGGTTGTCAGTTAAGCGCACACGTGCATGATGCGTGTCTGTGGGGTGGAATACCCGCACACCTAAGACAAACGGCCGAGACAAAAACTCCAGATGGATTTCTCTGAATTCTCCTCTGAATTGGATGGTTGGCAGGTTGGCCTAGGCCGGTTTGTGCACCTGCAAGTTAATCAAACTAAAAGAAGAGAAAAATAAACCCAAATGAGGTAGGAATTTGATACCTTTCCCCAGTGGAGTCTCCAATCTGTTGCACCCTTTTCGTCACCTTGGTCAGCAAATAAGAGGTGCTTACATGCCCAGTTGGGTCCTGCTGAGCATGACAGCTGTAGAGGAAAGAGTTAGAAAAATAAAAACAAAACTATAAGCAAGAATTAAACTAATACAAAAGAAAATCATAAGCATAGGGACATAGAGATAACAAATACAAAAAGACCCATGTCACCAATGTTTTTAGGCTGATCTATTAATGAAATAAAAGCACCAATAATAAAGGGGACTATGAATCCCTTCTTCCTCCAAGGGAAGGCTCTTGGACCCTCACAAGCTTGCTCTCTTTACAACAAGAAAAATGAAAATGGTGGTGAAAGAACTCCTTGCAAATCCACTCAATGGAGAGGTGGATTTCTCAATGAAATGGTGCCAATGTGCTCTTGTCAAGGATGGAGTCCTTAAAACAATATAGGCAGCATAACATTACATGAAATTCCTTAAGAAAATGAGGTGCATTCATGGATTTTTATAGCATTGCTTTGGGCTTTTGTGTAACTACTTTGTAGTGTGAAAAGAGGCCATTTAGGGCATTATTAGGTCTTTGACCAGCACACCATTCGGATTCAGCTCATATTTGAGGGTCAAATCAGCTTGGGAGCTGATCCATAAGTGGTTGGGAGGCCGACCACTTCAATAAATATGTCGTTTAGCAGGTGCATGGCTTTTTGCACCAACAGTCGCGCATCGTGCACGTATGGGCGCATGCTACGTTCATGTTCCGCGTATGTGCATGCACACCCAAATTCTGTAAAGCGCTCTTCAATTTTTCACTACTTTGTATAGTTTTTTTCCCTTTTTGAATGCTGTGAGATTAATTCAAGTCCATGAATGACTTCATCACTGTTTGACGATGTTGATTTCTTGTAACCACGTGCTGACGAAATTTCAGTGATAACAGTACCTCTGCACTGCCAGGTCAAGCACCCCATCGATCTGACCCCCGACACACCACTGTCGAATGGGCCAGTCTATTGCTGCTCTCTATTAGAGAATGAGGGGATCAAGAAACAAATCCAATAACTGCTCCACAATGGGTACATCCATCTAAGATCATCACCTTATGGGAGCCCAATCGTGTTGGTACAGAAGAAAGATGGAACCTGGCGACTCTACATTGATTACCGGGCTCTGAATAAAATCACAGTCAAAAAATGGTACCCGATTCCCTGAATCGACGACCTCCTTGATCAACGCATGGGGGCCAAATACTTCAGTAAGATTGATCTGAAGTCTGGCTACCACCAGGTCCCAATAGAACAGACAGATGTATGGAAAACCACCTTCAAGTCAAAGGAAGGCCTTTTTGAATGGTTGGTCATGCCATTTGGTTTGACAAATGCTACAACCACTTTCTTGAGGATGATGGACGATATCCTATGACCATTCACCAATACTTTTGTAGTGGTGTATCTAGATGACATTCGCATTTACAACAAGACTTGGGATGAACACTTGTAGCATATTCAATAGGTTTTGCACACCCTGCAACATCACAAGCTATATGCCAACTTGGAAAAATTCTCCTTCGGCATGAACATGGTCCATTACTTGGGATACATAATTGATCAACATGGCATACATGTGGATCCAACCAAGATCCAAGTCATTCATTGCTGGCCAACCCCAACCACACTCACAGACCTTCATATCTTCTTGGGCCTTGCCAATTTCTACTGCAGGTTCATGTTGGGATTCTCCCATATTGCATGGGCCCTTAGCCAAATAACCAGGGGTGGTGGTAAGGTGAAATTTGTGTGGGGACGGACCCAACAACAAGCATCCAATGATTTGAAGCAGTGATTTTTCTTAGCCCTAGTACTTTCACTACCATACCTACAACAACCCTTTGAGATCGAGACAGATACTTCAGACTATGGGCGCCATCCTCACTCAACACGACCACCCCATGGCCTATCATAGTGAAACATTATCAGGTGTTGTCTGTAAGTACCCTACTTATGACAAAGAAATGTACTCCATTGTGCAAGCCTGCCACCAGTGGAGACATTATATTCTTGGGAAGGAGACAATCATCCATATTGATCATAATCCACTACAGTTCATGCAGACACAAGGAAAATTACAGAATGATCACCATCAAAAGTGGTCCACATACTTGTAGAAATTCCACCTCAACATGAAGTATAAAACATAAAGCACCAATCACATTACTGATTTCCTCATCAGACCACATCATTGATTTCCATGAGACCTCTGGATGGCCCCAACTCTATGAGACAGACTCGGACTTCGCCACCACCTACCAAATGTTGGGTGAAAATGTAGTTGTCGATAATTTCCATCTTCATGATGGTTTGTTGTGTCGTCTGAGCATATCTATGTTCCATCAAGTGAGAAAGTGAATATGATATGGGAAGCCCACTAAATTGGGGTGGCAGGACACTTCGACGTCCAAAAGATAGTGGCGATTCTACAGAAACATTTCTACTGGCCAAAACTTTGACAGGAGGTGAGAAAGTATATCAAGTCCTGCAATGCCTACACTATTTCCGAACCAACCACTAAGAAACAAGGCATGCACACCCCTCTTCCGAATCCTAACAGGACATGAGAATCCATCTCAATGGACTACATGTCGGGCCTTCTATCCACCAAGTGGGGAAATGAGTGTGTTTTTGTGGTTGTTGATTTCTTTTCTAAGATGGTGATTCTCGTTGCCTACAAGAAGAACATCACAGAAAAGGCCACTACCAAGCTCTTATTTGAACGATTCTGGGTACATTTTGGAATCCCACAAACCATTGTCTGAAATCGGGATAGTCAATTTATCAACACATTCTGGTCGAGCCTTTGGTCATTGTTGGACACCAAGGTCACCAAATCCAAAACCTTCCACCCCCAATCAAATGGCCAGATTGAGGATGAAAATCGAATGAATGTGCATATCCTTTGCATGTATAGTTCAAATCACCCTTGCACATGGGATGAGAGTCATCCCTATGTCCAACCTCACCACAACCAAGCTCTTCATAGCTCAACCAGCCACAACGCCTTTCAGGTGGGGTTTGGATTCCAACCATTGGGTCCCATAGATGTTGCACATCCCCTTGCGGTCACCTCGACCGACTCATCTCATGCTCCAACTAAAGCTGAAAAATCCACCCGATTCATTGAGCGGATCCAACACATCTGCCAACAGGTTCATGATATCCTACAAAAGTCCAATGACAAGTACAAGTAATGCCATGATCAACATCGGGTGCCACATAAGTCTCAGGTGGGCGACAAAGTTTGGTTGCACTTGCAAAAAGAATGCTTTATAGGACCCCATAAGAAGCTTGTCCCACTCCATTATGGGTTGTACACCATCACCAAGGCTATGGGGGATAATTATTTTGAGCTCAACATTCGTCCTTTCCTTGGCTTGCACCCAGTGTTCAACATGGATCTCCTTAGCCCTTATTTCCCACCATTATTGCACACCTCAGACGTAGCAGAGCAGTTGAAAAAAATAGAGCTCAACTTCCATTGCATACAAGAGGAATCCAACGATCAGATTGTGGACACATAGATCAAGGGCACTCGACAGTAAATGATCCATCTTTATCGGGTCGTCAAAGTAGGGAAACTCCTGCACCAAGGCAAGTGGCTCACCCGTGGCCAAATTCAGCAAACATTTCCTCATATGATGGGGGAACTCAATGAAATGGAGAAAATTTCTTCCTAAGGAGGGAGGATTGATCCAGGTGGATATTGGTGGCCAACCACCTTTTCTAACTGGTTAAAACAATTTTTTGACAATTTTGGCAATTTACTATTTTTAGCAGTTTTAACTTTCGAGGCCATTTTGAGGGTCTAGATGAAGGTTTTTCAGGATCGAGCTTCTTAATGATGGGAAAATGCATTATTGATCCCGAAAAATTAATCTCCTCTAGGATACCTTTCCAATGGGATATCATACGCCCAAAACGAAGATCGTAGGTAAAAATTACGACCTTGTGAATTTGATGTACTAACTTACCCAGATGGGGCCCACATGACTTTTGGTGCTTCATCTCCTAGGGCTAGGTTTTTGGATGTATAGGGTTTTTGAAATTCATGTTTATTTTAAAAAGGCATTCAGAGCCTCATTTTAATCATATTATTGTGAATGAGAGAAACTGTCACATTTCTTCTCAGAGGTAAGCCACCACCATTCCAACAAGCTTATTTTCGCTGCATTTTATAGTTTTAGCTTATTTCCTTATTGAATAGAAAACTAGTTCTCATGTATCTCTATTATTTTTTTGTTAAGCACCTGTTAATAATTTGTAGCCATTTATTTCTTCTCATAAAATCTGGATCACCAAATATGCAGTCGAGAAAAGAACCAAGCATTGAGAAGACTTGGCAAATGCAAAGTTAATCCCGACTATCCTGCTTGACTACATCCCACCTTTGGCTGGCCTGGTGAGTCGTAACAGTGTCTCGATGGATTTATTATATACCTTTCTTACTGTTTACCTCCCAAAGGGGATACATGCAGTTAGAACACAACAGGATAAGATCGCGACATTAAAATTGAGCGACTTCAACCTAGGGGACCGCAAGAACCATAGTATGCTCACCCCTCATAGATATGTGACTAGGATGAAGGGGAAGAACTCAAAAATAATCCTTGAACCATGGAATATAAACCTCGATTAGTCCACCATATTGAATGTGATGAAGATTTCATATTTCGGAAGGCACCAAGAGGTTAACGTGTGTGTTACGGTCCTGCTATCATGCTACCATGTCGGTTATCTATGGCTAGATAGACGCATCACATTCAATCCGACGTTGATCCATAGGATCACTGGATTGACCATGCAGGGACTAGACCCGCAAGTCTTCTACCCAGGAAAGGCTGCAGATCGCGCCTTGGCTCAGAAAATTAAGGATACCTATGGTGATGTAGAAAATGGGACACGAGGCTACAAGGTAGCTTCCATCCAGAATGGCATAGTGCACCTAGCCTACTAGCTGATCGCAGGAAATCTAGTGAGAAAGAAGAGACATACGCAGGTCACAAGATTTGTTGTTGACCTTGCCAGGAAATGTGTAAAAGGACTCCAAATGAACTGGGTGAAGTACTTAGTCAACTGGCTAGAATTGGATTTTCACAAAGCTCAGGATCAGGGCTATGAGTTCCATTTCAGTTGGTTGTTGATCCTCATAGAATATACTTCTTGGGAGATGCCAGAAGGTGCGACCTTCTCGGATATTTATCCATTCGAGACACTCACTGCGAAGTTCACCATGCTCTGGTACTCAAGCAATATCAGAAAATAGTGGCAGTCGAACACAATATTTCACACATACTATATCCAGTTAAGGAGGGATATTGGGGATATCCCTCATATGATGCCAAACACCCTGCACTGGTTCAGACCCCTCATGAAGTTCCATGAATATCAACACTTTATTTATATCAGTACGTGTGCAGACAAACCTAAAGAAGAGCTTCAGTCATACTATAATCTCACAAAGGAGGACCTCGAGGAGATAACTAAGGACTGGTCTGTAGAGATCCTTATCCATGCTGACCCCATAGAAATGTTTGATCCTGGACTAATTGGAAGCTCCGAGGCCACTCAGAAAGAGCATGATACACCTGTACCTAGCAGACAGAAGAAGACCAAAGTGGTACAAAACCTGAGTAGTGCATTAAACGAAACTGCTTCAGAATCACCTAGACGAGGAGATAATGACAAAGTAAATAAAGAAGAGACCAATGGCAAAGAATATCAACAAAATCAAGGTGAATTAGCACCGCCTAGGGACCCCATGGATGAGGTTGATCCCTCTAAGAAAAGAAATTTTTCGCCCAAGAAACCTACCTCGCAGAAGAAATCCAAAGCTGACAAGACTAAGCTGCAGACTGTGCTCATGTTCAATGACTTCGACTTCATCATTTTATCCATATCAGAGGCCTCACAGGATATTATGCAGAACACTGAAGCTAATCAAGCAGCCATGTATGAAAAAATTGAGACAAAACTAAGAGGGGTACAACATGCCCTTCAATCCATCCGCGCAGTATCCACTGCACCCTTGCGATCATAAGAACTAGAGTTGGGAGATGAACCCTCCCAAATCCACAGAATAGTTGATGCGACCGAAGCTCACCTTCGTCGAGTGCAATAAGAGAAAGAATAGGACACGATGGCCCTGAAGCAAGCACAACAAGAAGTGGCAGAGAAATTCTTATTTGTGCAATAGGAGAAGGATGACCGCCACACCAAGTTCAAAGAGGAGAGAGCACAAGTCAAGAAAGAGAAAGATAATTTGCTCATAGGGAAGCTCAGAGTCAAATAAGCAGTCAATAGAGCACTTTTCTTTGCGACGGGATTAGAGTAAAAGGCGGAAGAACCAGTGGAGAATCAAGTAGCACAACTTGCGGAAGATATCCGACAACTTCAATAGAGAATCATAGATCTAGAGCTACAAATAGTGCCAAGTACCATGTAAGACGTGTGAGACCAAAGAGAAGCCACTACCATAGCATGGTTGAGAGGATCAAAGCATTCAATCTGGAATGTAAACAACTTAGTAGTAGAAGTGCACAAACCTACAAGCGACTTACTGAAGACCCTAAAATAAAGGCACTGTAGTCACAAATCTATGAGCCAAAGTAGTAAGAAGCAATAGTACAAGCATAGTTGAAGATCCTGTCAGCAGTTGAAAGGATGAAGTAATCCCAGGAACAACTCAGTGCTCAACAACAGGTTCACACCATACAGATCAAAGTCATGGAAGTGACTCAAAGGATCTAACCAAACTAGGACGAAGCGTGCCAAGTATTTGAGGAGATTGAAGGCTGAGGAGAAGAGATGGAACAAGTAGTCACTGCAGTCGAACAATGCTTAGAGGGACCTATCCATGAATATGTTATCCAAGAGTTTGCTGAGCAGGATACCTTGGCGCAACAATAGGTAAAAGTAGCTCGAGCCAAGATCGAGGCTTTTTAAGTCGATCTACCTAGACTAGAGTGGCTCGGGACGAGTGTTGGGGACCTATTGGCCCTTGACTAAGTTTTGAGGATCCTTGGTCATGTTTGACCTATTTTGGGACTTTGACAGGCTGTTGAAGGTGGAGTGCAAGTTGAAGCAGAGATAGTGGGATCTTGACCCCTTGTTTAGGGATTTTTGGTTTTTGGGCTTATGTAACGGGTATGGGGATGTCGGCCTATGGGTTTACCCATATTTAAACCCTTTTTGTAATGTATAAATAGAAGCCTAGGTGATGTAAGAAGGAGAGAGGCTTGGTACCTAGCCAAGTTCTAAGTGAAAATTGTAAATTCTTTGTGCATGCTATGTTGAGAACTTGCACAACTAAGTGCAAGTGACTGTAAGAGACTGTTTAAAGGCTTTGTGCTGTAATCTAGCTCGGGGAAGGAGGATCTAGTGAAGTGCACATAGATCTCTTTTCCTATGCAGAATAGGATCTTCTAGCTATGTGCATGTAGAAGATTGACATAAGACAATAAAAGAGAATAAGAGTTGGTGGACGTAGCCCCAGGCTGGGGGTGAACCATGTATATCCTATGTTGCTATGCTTTGTGCGATGTATTGATGTGTTATGTGTTTACTTTCTTTTGATGTAGATGAATGATAGATATAGCTGTGATTCTTTGTGCTTAATAATATGGATGAATGCTATATCTAACCTATGTGAATGTGCTTAGTGCTTGAATATACTAGATATAGGTGAATATTGCACTGACCTGTTGTTAGGGTTTACCTGCGTTGTAAGTTAAGGCTGAATACTAACAATATATAAATACTAAGTGTTTTGTTAAGGTGTTACAATCACAGATCTGTGTACCATCTAAGGTTTCAGACATTGGAGTCCTGCAACCACCCCTGCCTCTACCTCGGGTGAGACTGCATCTACTTCCCAGGTGTTGCCAAAAGGGCCGGTAGTTAGGGTTTTGTTGGTGCATTGCTGAAGTGTTGAACCCTGGGTATGCCCCTGTGCCAACAACTTCCATAGGCGAGGTGTCATTCTTCGTGGTTTTTTTCCATTCTCTTCTTTACCATTGATTTTTTCTTTTTTTGTAGTTCGATAACTATGGTTCTTAGGCAGAAAGTGCCTATACTCATCAAACACTTCCTTTCCTAAACTCCTTGAACGATGAGATTTTATCCTGGGACCACAAACTGGGCATGCAAATTTACCCTTTGTTTGAAGACCTACAAGATATATGAATAAATGTAGCAAATTAGAGTTACAATTTAAAATAATGCATGATATTTTCAATAAATATATATAATATTAAATCATAAAAGAAAGTAACAATATACCACAAAAATGTGTTAACCCGGGAGAATCATGAATTGTCCATGATAGTATTCCATAGAATTGAAATCATTTTTGCCCTATTGGTCTAGAGATGTCATACATAGTGACGCCAACCCATAAATTCAACAACTCATCGATAAGAGGCTCTATATATATGTTCATATATTTAACCTAGTACTTACCTAATTGGTTCAACACACTGCATGATTATTTATACTTATCTAGATGTCGTTATATATAAAAGAAATAATTACCATGCATGAAACAAAGAAATGAAATATTTTTTCATACTTTAAAGCAAATAAAAGATAATTAAATACATGGAACAATCATTGCCAACATTGTGTGCTCTCTCTTGATCGATATCCAAGGAGGAAGGTTATTGTTTATAGCAAAAACATGCCACATTGAGTACATAGAACAAAGCTCTCCAAATGGATTGACACCATCAGCTGCCAACGAAAGTCTAACATTACAAGGTTATTCTTTAAAAAATGGCCACTTTTCTTCGATGTCCTTCAATGAAAAACCATCTGGAGGCATTCGAAGAACATCGTATCAACTTCTATTCTTTGCATGGAAATCCATAAACTGTGCTATACTTTGGCACTTGAACCACTGTTGGAAACGTGGAATTATCAGAATATAACGAATAACTTTGCGAGGCACCTTCTTTGATGCTTTAACGGTTCGATATCTACTTATTTGAAATTATGGGCATTCATTTTCTAATGCATATTTTCCATAGTATATGATATGATCATTAGGACATGCATCAATAGCATGATACTCCATTCCAATTTCTTTCATAATCACATATATTTATCGATATGTGCGTGGCAAAATATTTGACGTCGATAATAGAAATTCACCTAACAATCTACAAAATTCAAAACAATAAGTCAATGTAAACAATACTAATCATCAATATCATATCCATACTAATTTAAAAATTAGAAAACAATTGCAATATAGGAAAAAATTGAACCTTTTAAGTATTTGTGAAGATGCAGGCATAAATAATTAACAAATTAAATACCTTAGTATCTGTGTGAGGCACGTGTTTGATAAACCATTCAAAACCTTCAAGTTCACCAACAACAATATAGCAGATAGAATATTTTTTTTTGATCCTTCATAAAGAGGTTGACGTGACTTCTCGAGTAGAGGATCAACATCATGACTATCATCCTAGTTGTCCTCATCCATTGGAGAAAATGTGTCTTGGATCAATCTATGTATCTCATCTTCCTGACTTGAATCACTAACGTTATCTCCATCCATATCATCATTAATAACTTGATCAACAACTTCAATATTATGATCTCGAAGTTCATCACCCTGTAAAGGACTATTTTTGCTAGTACTTGGCAAATAATTCTCTGGAGGTCGACATTTTGGGGGAATCATCTATATATTTAAAAACAACGTAGAAATGTTAGTGTGTATAGAAAATATAAAAATCCTGATAAGAAATATTACTAAAATTTATGACATGATGACTATTACAGAGAATACATTAAATATTGAGTCCTCTTACCAAGGGACGATATTCATAACCCCCTTCGGCGTGCCCCTTCTCCTTACAATGTCTTTCAGCTGTTGTTATTAAAAGTATTTTTCTTTGCAAGCCCCTACAATCATATCAAGGTGTTGGCAGCCAATTCACCTTTTTTTCACTGTTTTATAAGCTGCTTACACCAATGTTTTGCAAACATCAATTTTTCGTCGCAATTTTCAAATAAACGACACTTTTATTTTTGCGACATTTGCACATTTACCTTCATTTTGTTTTCATGACTGTAAGCATGAAAACTTAGTCTTTTGAAGTCACATTGGAATCATTATTTGAACTGTCATGATCCTTCTTGTCAATATGCATATTGCACTTACTTTTCACTTATCATTATGCAGCTGGCAAAACATTCGAACTATACTCATTGGACATTCTTGTATTGATTGTGTGACTTGGTTTCATTGATTTTGTAACACATTGGCATTTGGATTTGCATTTTATTCGACCTACTTGACCATTCGTTTCATGAAAATACATAGGGGTTATGATTAAATATTTTATATATGTCTTTTGATATAATGCATATGTTAATGTTTTCATAACTATTGGTATGTTGATTATATGAAGACCCTTTGGCACCTTGGTTAAACTATTGATATGAGCTATTACAATACATTGGCGCATGGTTAAATATTTGGCATTGGTTTCAAATCGTATGTTGATGGTTTAAAACTATGGCATAATGTTTCAATTACACGCGTTGGTTTATACACTTGCCACTGTTTTCATTGGTCAACCAAGTGACATAATTGTTGAACTATAGAATAATGGGTAGAACAGCTATGAGCCGACGGTTGTACTTTGGCAATAACTATTTTTCATGGCAGAGATAAACTCCACCACCTTCGCACGATGGAACTTATGCCTATCCCTTATCCCCGTTTACCTCTGTTAGCTCGGGTAACCCTTCCTGCATTTTGCTCCTGTGTGTGCTATGATCCAAACCCTGGGCTTACCATGTGCTTGGATCCATGGCACCAGTCATGCGAATCGAGCCAAATGGAAACCAAGCCTTGTTAATGTTCGACAATGCCCGGAAGGACTTGGAAGATAACGGATGGCTCACCTTTGACAATGCCCGGAAGGGTTTTAATCAAATTGTGGCACAACAGTTCACTCTGACTTTTGATGGCTGTAGAGCCAAGGTGGGTGACATACAGTTGGAAATTGATGAGAAGTTTATTAGTTCTTCTACAGGGTTACCTACCACGGGCCAGCGTTGGTTCAAGAATTCAAAAGTGGAAGAGGTTATGTGGCCACTACTGTTCGTCTCCCGAAAGGTCACCTCATGTGACAGAGGTATTCCCATCTCTGCACTTAAACCACGATGGCATGATACTTTGATGATATTCAAACAGTTTGTGACCTGTGAAGGTCAATATGGACTTGTGTTTCTCTACCACCTGCGTTTGTTAATGAATTTTATGGGATACCTGTTGAATATGCCCTTTTACTTTCAGTGCAGCCTATATAAAATGTCGAAAAGGTTTAAAACGGAGAAGGCTGACAGTAGCCTATTCCACCATGGACTTATTAAACTTATCATTTTTCATTACTTGAGTTTACACGGTGATAGCTGGAGAGCTTTCATCGCTTGAAATGGTTTTGATGATACAAACCCTGTCCAGGTTGACAAGCCTGTGGTAAATGAAACCAAGGTCGGGCCACCCGTGCCCTTCCATATCCTATTTCCCTCTCCTAAGCCTTCGGTCGACCCTTCTATTAAATTACCAGACATTGGAACTGAGAAGGCCGAGGCTATAAAGAAACCTATGAGAAAAAAGGCTAAGGCAGACCCTAATGCTAATGCCAAGGGTAAAAAGAATGCTCGGCTTATTTCGAGAATGGCTAGGAACAAACCTAAACCCTCTGCTGAGTCAAAGCCTATTGTTCTAAGTGAGGATTCGGACTCTGAAGTAGAACGTTTCTTAGCCAATGAGTACCCCTACTCACAGGGCTTATGCCCCAAAACACCTTATGATTTCGTGACGAATCTTCCCCCCTGCCTAAGGAATAACCCTGGCTACCCTGGTATTAAATTGCCTAATGAAACCCTCAGCAATATGTCCAAACCCTCACCTACTTTTTCAAAACCCACACAGTTGCCCTGTGACCAAAGTGATTTATGGTTGGAACGGTACTACATCGATGTTCCCCTACTCCAATCGAAAATTCAATCGTTGGAAGTTTAAATTGCAGTGTTGACCAGCCAAAGATACCAACTCCAAGCAACTGATAAGAAGCAGAAGACAACCGGCTCCATCATTTTCAAGAATGTTGAATCAGCCATAGCCGTTGTCAACTCCAAATTGTCATGATTAAGCCATATGCTCGCCATACAGGTATGGATTTTGATATCGTTTTAGTTTTGTGAGTGACCATGAGTAATATAGTGATTGAAATTTGGTCTTCGAATAGCTCTTCTTATATTTGGAAATGGCTCTGTCATAATGTGTTCATCCTGTTTATTTTTCGCTTTGCTAAAAATGAATGGAATTTCGTTTTGGATATATGATTTGATCATTCCCAGTATAGCCATTGATAGATTTTTATTGGATTTGAACGGTCTTCGTATGGATTTAAATTGTTAGTTTGTCTGATTGAGTTAACGAAGTTAATGGTTTTCTTTCAATTCAATTCGTTTTGTATCCACTCCGAATAGGAAGTTTTTCATGCTCAATTTAGAATAAGATCATGTTTGGATTTGATTTCGTTATGGTTCATATGCTCTGATTGGTAAACGATTTCAATGAGTTTGGTTGTTACGATCTTGTAATATTTTGTGTCATGTAATCTTCTAAGAACAAGAATACAACTCTGTTCGGTTTCAATTTGGAAAGAACTACTTCGTTTCGTATGAAAACAATGCTCTCATTTAAGCCTGTGCAAATGCGCCCGAATCATGGAATGGTTTTGATTCGTAATAACTATGTTAAACTCCAGTTGTTCGATTCGCTTGCTGGATTCGTATCATAAATGCTGCTCTGTTTGATTTTAAATTTGCAAAACGAATTGATTGACTTTGTTATCTCTATCAAATTGGGTTATAATTCGTTTGAATGGAACGATTTTGATTAGAGTCAATCGATCTTGTTTGCCCAATTTGTAATAACAAACGATCGGATCCTGTTATGAATTCATTTGAATTGATTTTCGTGGTATGAATTGTTTGCTTTATCAATACAGTTACAACGATTTGTAAATGATCTTGCTTGGATTCCATCGTATCTCCTGTTGATAAGGCAGTATAAAAATTGCCCCCGATTTTTTTTGATTATATCGATTTCAAATTGATATCAAACGATTTCACAACTGTTAATTATGATTCTGTTCATTCGATTTTGTGGTAACAAAAGAAACAGAGTACGTGTATCTCTATGATCATTTGATTGATTTTGATCCTCTTTGATTTCGAATGGTATAACAATTTCAACTTCAATGATTCATTTTCAAATAGTTATTGGATGTTAATTGAACTTAATTCTTTAAAATATTTTCAATTGATTTTAATGCTGATTCTGTGTCTTATTTAGACCAGCTACAGAATCGCAAGATTCTGTAGCTAGTCTATAGAATTAGATTTTTATCATTTTATTAATAAAGGATCCTTCTAACTTGTCCATTTTTTACCCTTTTCAGGTAAATTTGAATTGCATGGGATATGCTAGACAGTCTAGGGGATATTTGTGTGTTTAGTTTTATTGTAGATTCCTAGTTTAGTGAAACTGGAGATATCTTCCCAAATTTATGTAAACAGTTTGATAACTTCCACAGGGAGGTTTTACCCTGTGGAAAACTTATAAATACTTATTATTTTTGGTAATAAGGATCATCCTCACTTGTGGGAGAACCAAGCTATGGATTCCTAATACAAACTGAGACATGAGTTGATGTTCTGCTACAACTTTTTCTTTTCATAACATCAATCTTTTGTTTCATGTTTATGCTTATCAATTTGCATTTGATTAGTGACTACTTTAGCTCTCATAGTCTTTTGAAAAATGATATGATTTAATTAATATGATCCATGTCTAAATTCTTTCATTAATCTAAAATACAACAATTACTTTGTTCAGTTAATGAATGGCAGATTTCTCTTCTTCATCAATTGAACTATTATGTATAGATCTTTGCATACAGGTTTATCTAACTGTGAAGATTTATAAATTATAAGATTGT
>ML794137.1:179175-205916 GCA_009831015.1 Picea engelmannii
CAATTTTTTATATTTTAGCTACTCCTTTCGATTATGATATGTTTATTTACAATGACCTACAATCCTCACAATTATTTTGTCTAAGACATTTTGACTTTTTATTTTTATTTTTTATTATAGATTAACTATTAAGATCGATATTCTTCAATTTGTACTTTAGAGTAGTGTGTATTGAATCACCATGGAAAATAATTACACACCATTTAACAAAAGTGGTCAAAATTTCTCAAACTTGAATCACTCAACACCATACACTAGACTCTAAGTTGTTTTGTAGAGAAAATGTCAATCTTTGAAATTCACCACTAAAAAAAGAATGCCATCCACTTGTCATCCACAATTGGGTTTGGTTGGTTTAAATTATGAAATGTTTATTTGCAACTACATACAATGGTCACAATTTTATGCTACTTACAGTGGTCACGATTTTTTTTTTCTAAGACACTTTGGCATGTTCTCATTTTTCATTGTCCGACTAGTAGATTTCTTCATGTTATCATAGATTTCATCATGAAATTTTTATATTTTAGCTACTCCTTATTAATAGTGTATAAAAAAGTTACATCAACTACAAACTAGAGTTAATCACTACATCTATAATTGTGTGTGATTATAAAAAATTGAGAGAAACAACATCACATAAGAATACAATGTTATATGACTAACCTAACCTAATACTAGACTAAAAATATTACATTAATATATATAGGCACAACATCATAGAAACACAAAAGTTAGAGAGATAACAAGGTCTCTAAGGGATAGGATTAGACCTAAGAGGATATTTTTTCCACTTTCTATTTCAAACATTAATCCAACCGGTAAAGTTGTTATGAGTTCATGGTTTTGTAATAAGGATTAAATTTGCATAAGGAATTGTAGGCTCAAATTAATCTAGATTGATAATGACATTCATTTTTAATGTTTGAATTGACTTATTGATGGAGTAATTTTCCCTCTTCTTAAAATACTTCTTCGGAAAATATTTTTCTTGAAATTTCACATGAATTTCCATAGAATATACTAACTAGATCCAAAAACCAATGACATAAATATTTTGAAATATGTTACTGCACATACAATATATTATCAAGGAAAAAACAAGCGACATGAAATTTCATTTGAACAAAAATTTACAAGTTAAATGAGTACATAAATAAAAAAATATACTAACCTTGCAAGTTCAAAATCCAAGCTATGTAGATTGAGAATTGGATTTGTTCAACCGGTGGGTGATGGAAAAAATAAACAGCTCAAACAAAAGCCACGAACAGTGTCGCAACTATAGAAAATGTGTCGCAAAGTCTCTTAAAGTCATGTATATATAGATCTACTATCGTCAATATAGCGACGAAAATGCCTAAGTTGAACCACAAAAAGCCAAATAGTCATTGCAAGCTACATTTGTTAGAAGATGTTTTTTGAGGTAGGCAATAATGATCACTATAGCGACGAACTTTCATGGAAATATCGACAAAAATCCCACTCAGTTTAAAAAACAAAAAGTGAAAATAATGGAAACGTGGAAAAATTTCGTGGAATAATCCACCCATATGTAGTAGTGTATATGTTTCATATCTATCACTCCATATATCATGTCCCCAGAGGATTCCTACACGAATATTATGATCACGCATCTCTTGAAGGAGGTCGAGACTATGACGTTTCTCACTTGGCTTCTTGGAAACAACAAGGACACTTCGTCCGAACTACACCTCTTCACGTAGAGCATATCCATACTTTGTTCTAGGCTACGGGTGAGTCACACTCCTACTCTAGTGAAACTCACTCATATACTTCGACAATCTTGTTGAAAACTTAACACTTATTCATTTAAGCATACATCCATGAACATGAAAAACAAAGATAAAACTTTTGAAAAAACAAGAGACACACATATATAGTGCATGTGGCACAAGACGTGCCTAACACCTAGATAAGTCTTATTATTGTGAAACCATTACAAAATTAGAACTATTGGTTTGGTTTACAACATGGGAAAATTCACACGAAACACCTCACCTTACAAAGACACTCATACACATATTGATCACCCCAAGACTTTTCTATCGCAATAACTTTCACAACTCCTATGATGCACCCCAGATGTGTTCCCACCACAAACTCACCATCTCTTCTCTATCGCTAGAATTCAAATAGAATTGAGATTCTGTCTCATAACATGCCTCGTCTAGACCTGCAAAAATACTTCCCCAAACTCCAAAGTCACCATACCTATTGCTAGACTCAACCCAAATAAGGTTGACCCAATTTTGTCCAAAAAATAACCTTAAGGAAACACAAGTCCTCCCATGTGGAGAGACTTGGCTCCTTAAGGGAGATCACCCATCCTTGTCCAAATATTCCTTAGAACCTCGGTGTTGATCTTTCTCTCTTCCATTATGCCTTCTATATTGTGCACCTTATGTTCTTACATGGACTCCAAATGTCACATTTTTGAACCGTCATGTCCTTTAGGGGTGTCATAACCCTTCATGGACCTCAATGCCCAAACGAATCGACATGCCACTTCCTTAATCAATGCACCCATGAACCGGTATGTTCATAAACATTTGTGTCCCTTGGGATGGGAATTCCCTAATCTTGGGTGCGCTCCTCATGTTGACCCCTCATTCTTGGGGAATCCCCTTGGAATGTTAGTGCATCTAAGGAAACCACTTGCCCAACTAGTGTGACTATTGGGTGTCAAAGAAACCCCAAATTTGGTCTTCTTGAGGACTTGGGCGAGGGTTCCCATGACCTTATATCCAAGGATCTTACATCCTCCCCCACCTCAATTCATTTTCATCCCTAGGAACATCTACAAAAATGTGATCTATAAGTATCTTCCTGAACTCATGCCCCCATCGCAACTAAGTCTGTTGGAAACCCCAAATTGTTTTCAAACTAGACAGCCCAAGTTTCCCTAGGAAATGGAAACCCCAAGTTTCCAACTCGAACTACAATAATCCACAAACCCATGCAACCACCTGCACTACTCCATGCCCAAAGTTATATGTGACCAATTTGTTTGTTACATTATAAAGACATCTCCTCCCCAACTTTGTCCATAATTTCTAAGTTGTCGTTGTCATGCTACGACGATCACACTCTATCTTGTTGTTTCTACTGTTGCAATCTCATGAAAAAATGTCTAAGTGTTTAACTTCTATGAAATACTATTTCATCCTACTCCAACTATCTCTGGCATGTCTCAACACATTGTCCATCTCAAGTTCTTCACTAGTCAGGTGATTAGTCCAACTGTTGCATCCAAGTCCTGAGTTGTGCCTCCCCATTCCTAAACTTACTTGTTTCTATATTTATCTTTGTCACTCCATCCAAATGCAAAGACTAAGGAAGGAATCCATCCTTTTCTCACTATTTCCACATCCAATCATTGTCAAGGAGATCATCCACAATGTCCAAATGTTGTGCCTCCAAACTTACTAGAGCGTGATGAACTATTCAAATGACTAGTAAATCCATCACACTCCTTGAGTCTACACACCCTCGTGCACAAACGTGTCACTTCCTTTCACATTTTGATTTGTCCGTACATGTCCTCAGATCAAGGAAAGTTCACCCGTAACCTTGTTGCACTATGAAATCACCCTAAAATAATGTCATCCATGACATCTTGACTCCATTGCCCACCTCATGGAACAGTTAGCCAATCTTCTACAACCACACATAGTATGCATCACACCCAAGTCTACAAAGAGTCAAGATAAATAACCATACATCTACACTTCCAACCAAATTTTCCCCTATGACTTAAACTACGATCAAGTCCATAAGTCTGGCTTCCTTGGCCATATTCTCCCCATATTTATATGTGTATTAAAATGTGAAACATACCATATGCACCAAGAAGCCCATGTCCAAACTTTATTTTCTTCATTAATTCATCAACCGACCATGCTACTATGTCTACCTCTCCATTCCTTGAAATGGTTAGGATTCACCCTCAACCGTGATTCCCATAGAAAGAGAAAGGCCCATGCCCAAGTAATCTCTTCATGCTGCAATTTGTTTATCTGCACAATCCTCCAAACCAAGGAAATTTCTCAACTCACCTCCTTCCATCGATTCACCTCTCTACAACTAACCATTTGTGTTGAATGTGGCCAATGCACCCACACTCCTCAAACATCCCAACAAACTGTCCAAAGTGCTCGAAGTAGAATTATTCACCTCAAAGAACTTCCATGCCTTAGGCATGTTCAAACCAATACTCCTTCCAACCTCAACCAATGAACCCACCATATCTTTGATTCATCGCAGATTCATCTGCAAGTGCCTAATGTGCACTCTGCCTCAACCAATGTACCATACCAAAGGGAATCAAACACCACCCAATTCACTTGGTCTATGTTTTTACCATTTAGGTTGACTTCCAACAATTCTTAGTCAACTTATTTGTCGATTGCATCCATCTCTTATAATGGAACTCCCTTGCACCTCTTGCAAGCATCCAAACTCTAGCACTATCTTCATGAATGTAAAGTCATCACATGAACCAACAAATCTAGCTAAGGCACCAACACAACAAGGTACCTCATCCAAGAGTTAGCAAACTCCTCATGTAACCTCCACAACTGCACCCAAATATTCCTAAGTCCACCATAAGAATATTCCAATTAGGTTACCCCAAGATATGCACACATTTACCCAAGTCAAGGTGTCCCAAATTCTACATGACTTCTTCACATTGAGACACCCTCAAGTCCGTTGGTTTTCATCGTAGAAATGGATTACTCTTGAACTATCAAGTCATATGAATTCCCTTCGAAGAACTCATGACAACACTTAGGAAATGCATGAACTCAAAACCAACCATACCTTTTCAATGAAATTCTTGGTTGCAACCATGGTTTAACTCTATTGTCTTGGACCTTTGCTTTCCTAATCCATGGACTCTTTTCATGAATTTCCCTAAATCATCGTCTGCAGCTCCAAAACCCTACATAGCACCTTAATTGCGATACAAGGTTGATTCCATCTGTCCACTTCAAAGATAAATATAAGTCCCAAAATTCCCATGCAATTGGACAAACTCATCTCCAATGTCCCGTGATCTCCGCACCTTGAATACTTCCACTTCAAGGCACCATTAACACACTTCCTATCTACTTAGCCATATTGTTTCTAATTAGATGTCATAACTCTTCAAAAAGATACCGCAATCGAAGGCTATGATCGACCCACTCATCCAACAACCCATCTCAACTCAACTGTTGTTCTTGGTGATTCACGACATGAATATGTCATGATGAAAAAGTGCCCAACCAACTTCCTTGTTGTGAAGTTTCTCTAGGTTGCATTAATTCATCCAACTCACCCAAGTGCTTCAAATCATCCTCAGATTAAGGAAAGGGTACCCATCACCTTGTTTCACTATGAAGTCACCCCAAAACAAAGTAATCTACAATACCTTGACTCCATTGTCCACCTCATGGTACAATTAGCCAATCTTTTGCAATCACACATAGTCTACATCAAACCCAAGTCTGTGAAGAATCAAGGGGAATAATCATGCATCTAATCTTCACACATACAACCAATTCTACCCTTGCAACTCAATCCTATGATTATGTCCACAATTATGGATTCCTTGGTTGAATTCTCCCCATAGTTGTCTATGTCTATTGATATAAAATGTCCCATCTGCACCAAGAACTGCATGTCCATACTGCCTTTTTCACATTACTTCATCACCCAACCATGATGTTGTTTCTACCTCTCTATTACTAGGAATGGTTATGCTTCACCCTCAACCATGCTTCCCAAGACCATAGAAACTCCCATGTCCAAATAATCTCTTCATGCTACAATATCCATTTCTGCACAATCCTCCAAACCAAGCCAAATACACAACTTACCTCCTTCCATTGAGTCACCTATCCACAACTCAATATTTGTGATGAGTGTGGGAATTTCACCCACACTCCTAAAAGCTTCCCAATGAATTTTCCAAAGTGTACTATGTAGAATAATTCACCTCAAATAACTTCCATGCCTTGGCACATATGAGCCAATATTGCTTCCAACCTTAACCAATGACCTACTATGGATCTATGAGTCATCTCACAATCATATACAAGTCACCAAGGTGTTATCTTCCTCATCTAATGTCCCATACCAAAGGAACGAAATAAAAACCCAAGTCACTTGGTTTGTGTTCTTCCCATTCAAGTCGACTGTCAACAATTCTCCGTTGACTTCTTTGTTGACTCTGTCCATATTGTAGAACAAAACTACCTTGCACATCCATAAGAATCTAAACTCTAGCTCTATCATTGTGACTTTCAAGTCATCACATAACCCAAAAAAATTGGCTAAGGCACCAACACACCAAATTACCTCATCCAAGAGCTAGGAAAATCCTCAAGTCACCTACACAACTGCATCCAAATATACCTAATTCCACCATGGGACTCATCCAAGTAGGTCGCCCTAATATCTCTGTACATTCACCCAAGTCAAGGAATCCCAAATTCTACATAACATCTTCAAATATGTAGCACTTGAGCCACCCTCAATTTTGTCACTTTTCACCATGGAAACGAATTACACTTGAACCAATAAGTCATATGAATTCCCTTTGAAGAAATGAGGACAACACTTAAGAAATGCAAGAACTAAAAACCAACCATACCTTTTCAATGGCATTATTGGTTGCAACCATGATTTAAGTCTATTGTATTGGACCTTCACTTTCCCAAGCCACCTATTCTTTGCATGAATTCCCCCCGATCACTATTTTCAACTCCACAAACCTGCATAGCACCTTCGTTGTGATACAAGTTTGAGTCCATATGTCCACTTCATAAATACATATAAGTCCCAAACTTCCCATTCAACTGGCCAAACTCATCTCCAATGTTCTAAAATCTCTGCACCTTGATTTCTCCCGCTTCATGGAACCATGCACACATCACTCGAATGATAATCCACATTGATACTAAATGAATATCATAATTCTACAAATATCTAACTCATTTGAAGGTTGTGGTCTACCCACTCGTCTAATAACCCAACTCGACTCAAATGTTGTTCTCAGTGATGCATGACATGAAGATGTCATGATGAAAATACACCCAACCAACTTCTTCACTGTGAAGCTACTCCAAGTCTCCCAACTCACCCAAGTTTCTTCAACTTGTCGCATGTAATCCTATCCTTTCATGAGTCTTCATAAAGGTGTGTTCAATTCATCGTAACCCAAAACTACTCCACTTCACCCTCTGCGATCACTTATGCAATCACCCTCTATGATCACTTCTGCGATCAAATCTGTGACAAGTCCTATGTTTGTCTTCCTTTCCCCAGTGATTTGTTTCACCACAAAATCTACATTTTCTCTTCTCAAGGTGCGTGCAAAGGTCTGGAACTTACTTCTATCACAAATTAAACCAAGAAATTATGTGCCCAGACTATCTCTGTGAAAGGTCAGTCCACCTTACCGAATCTTCATCAAGTCTATTCCCAAACTAACTTCACAACAAGTACACCTCAACACGACTGTCACCACCACAATAGTAGAGTGTTCTTCAAGATCTAATGTCATCTATCACCAAGATTGTGGTGAAGAGCTAGCCAATATTTTCACCAAAATTAGCTCTGATACCATCTATCATGAAGGTGACAGTGGTGAAGTTCTCACCAAATTATCCACCAAATAAACTCTCTACAGCATGCTCTAATGTGTGATCTATCATTGTCAATGTTTGTGACATCATACAGGTACTTCCATATAGGTATAAGTTTCTATACATGTGGAAGTCATTCAAGCCTTCTACCTTCATACTTTACTTTAATTAAAAGAATTATTAAAGTAAAATGTTTTTATTAATTAGTTGAGTTTATTTAATAAATGCGATAGTTATTAGCATTAGTGAATTAAATCTTATCCATTGATCTCAAGTGAAGTGATATGTAATCTAAACCGTGAATCACTTTGGAGATTAGAGTTAGGTCATAACTCAATATTATAAAATCATGGTAAGGGTGAAGGAGGAGACACTTTTTGATACAGAGGGTTGAATCATGAAGGACTGTGATTCAAGGAGATATCAAATAGGTGCATAAGGAATTTCATCTAGATATCAGTACCAGTTAGGGAGAAGAGAGAACAAAGGAAGTCACAAGTGGGTTTGAACAGATTGGAGATGTAGCAGAAGGGTCGTGTCGTACATAGTTTTTCATATATTCTTTGTGTGCATGTACATGGGTTTCAATGGAGACAAATGTGTATACATGGTTTTTCTTAAGTAAAGGTGCATACAACTCAGAAAATATGACAATCAAGGGTCGTACAACGACATAGTAGTTGTTATAGGTTGCAGGTGTTGTCTAATTTTTTTTGTATTTTCTTTGTGGTCCATTTTCCCAATAAGGGATCCCTTGTAAGCTTTGAAGTTATTTGAATGATAATATTAGTTGATGGGAAAAATATCTTTGTGTATTGTGTATGATATTTTGGTTTCTAGTATTGCTTTCGCTATTTATTTGAGTTTATTATTCGAGCAAGTGTATTATGTTTTGTGAGCCGCTAATTTTATTTACAACAAGGAAATCACTAGATAACAATATACCTTGGTGTTGGGATTAGAAAATAAACATGATATTAGATCTCTCACTCTGAGAGGAAGCCAAATTTTAGATACACAACAATTATAAGAAAATCTATCAGATCTATAAGGAGATCTCAAAATATCTATAACCAATAGTCATAAATCAAGGGTTGGATTTCAAGGAAAGAATCGTATTGAAGCAGAACTAGGTTCGCAGTTGTACAGAGCTATACGAGGGTTGCAGTAGGAAAAATCGTGTACATATGCAGTTTTTCTTAAAGAAAGTCATGTACAACACAGTTTTTAGTAGTGACAGGCATGTACAAGATCATATAGTTCAGTGCAGAGGAATTTTCAACCGCAAGTTATTTCTAGTGAATATTATTAGATCTAAGGGATGACAACAATAATTCTGAGAGTTGAAGACATATTGGATGGAGCATCCAACGTCCTATATTGGAAAGAAAGAGTTACTTTGGCTTTGAAGGAATATGACCTTTGGGAGATTGTGGAAAAAGTAGTTCTTCCACTGAAAAATCTACAAGATTTGGGAGTTCACCAGAAGAAGGAGATCAAATAATGATGGGTAATATTTGTGTTGTAGGGTATATTTGGCTCTGTCGACTAGAACCACAAGTCGATCAAACAAGTAGTTAAGAAAGTGTACCTAATTGATACTAGTATATATATATATATATATATATATATATATATATATATATATATATATATATATATATATATATATATATATATATATATATATATATATGGCTATGTAAAGGAAAGACATAGGCTATTTTGATATCTAATAAAATGCATTGATGGTTGTCCCACCTATTGTGTATTCTTTCATGTGTCTCTATGTGTGTACATGTATATGATATATGATGCTTTGGGTAAGGATCTACTTGTATCATCTCTTACTTTATCTCAGACTACAACATTGGTTTCATTGTCAGTAGTTATGAATTAGGGCATGCATAAATATAAATACACATATATTTTAACCTAAGAAGACATATGTGAATGGTGGGAGAAAAAAAATACCAATTATATTAGAAAATATGCAAGAAGAAAATGACTAACGCTAGTCGAAGTACGTACCCATTTCTTTTCAGAGACACACAAATGATTCCTAGAAGCCATTCCAGAAGAACTGTACGAATATCTCAATCAATCTAATGCACAAAATCACTCGTGATGAAAAATTGATGCAAAAAATCATAAATGGAGGAAGAACAAAACTAAACGAGTGGTTTGAAAATATCATGCATGATAACATTGAAGAATAAGAGATTGAGGACAGAGAGTCAGTCGAAACCATCAAAAACAAATTCTACACAAAATTACACAATGAGTTCCTTTGCACCATCCCATCCTTCATAAGTTCCTTTTAGACAAGGGAGTTGGGGACATTGTCAAATATTGACCCCTTCTAAAAATACCTCCTCCAAATTCTAATTGGCAAGAAAAACAAGAAGAGTGGGAAGAATTTTTGGAATCCAAATACAAAGATATGAGAGAAGCTTGGGATTATTTCTTGAAGAAATGAAATCAAACATAATGAGTAACATTGGTGACCATGAGTAAGTTGGGCCAATGATGGGGGGTTGGAAAACCCGTGAGATTATATAAGTCGAGTCAAGCACACCGAAGTAGAAAATGTTTGAAGTTAGGATGAAGATAACTAAATCAAGTGATAATTTTTCATGTTAAACACAGACCCATAAACCTTCAATAGATATTCAATAATTGGAGCAGGACAAGAGGTAGAAGAGGCGAGAAGAATCACAAAATGAAAGGGATCCCATAAATTCTCATAGGAAACCTACCTAGGCGTGGAAGATCACTGGAGAGTCCATTTAGCGTGCTTTGATGGCTCATGGGGGGAGGAAAATATTTCAAGTCAGTATTGTAGTCGGTGGCACCCAACAAATAACTGACCAAGTCGATAGTATGGAGATCAATGATTTAGGACATGTGGTTTGAATTTCCCTTGTAAGAATCCCTATCCCATGCATTTCATACTTCCTCCTCCAAATAATTCATGTGGACACACAATCCCCAAAGGTGTGGTTACAAAATAATAATGATGGTAAAATAAGAGACACGTTGTTAATCGAAGTGCAAGAAATCGTCCAAAATCAACCAGAGGACATAATTCTCCATATAAGAGATCTCAAAGACTCCACCCCCTTGCCAAATATACTACTTGAATATTTCAAATCAACATATAAATTAAAATTAATCGACACAATCCTAGAGAGGATGATTCATGGAATATATAGACAAAGGTTGTCAGATAGATGATCTAATCCCAAGCAAAGAACAAGCACATTTAGCACTTGAATGCATTCTGACTGTAGAACAACAACAAATTGTATTAGTCGAGTTAAATATCCATACTTCAAATCTATAATGAAAGACCACATTGACTTCCCAGTCGAATTCGAACAAAACTCTTGCAATAGTTCCAGCCTTGAAAACCCCCAAGAATAAAACAATGGGCTTCAATCATATCCCCATTTATGAAGGTGACGAAGATCCCAAATGAAATTGGTTCATTTGTGAGAAATTATAAGATGAAGATTATATAACTGATGAGGATAAACAAATGACACAATTTGGCGTTCCACTTCGATTAAGAGCCCTTACCTTGTTCATGAATTTCACAGATAGTCAATCTCGCTCGAAGGAAGAAATAAAGAAGAACTTCCTCAAATTTTTAAAAACACAATATATAAGCCACTTGGCCACGTAGAAACTAAAAGAAATCAAATAGAGCACAAGTGAAACCATCCGATAATACGATAAAATATTCAAACATCTTCTAATTCAAATTCCTTACGTAATTGAAGAAAAATTGCTTGTACAATGGTATGTGGTAGGACTGTTAAAAAAATCAGAGTACCATTATGTATGTATGGCATTGAGTCATGTGAAGACACTAAAAAACTCCCATCAAATAGAAATGGATGATGAAGGAACATCGATATCATCAATAATTGAGAAAATATTAGAAGAAAAACTCACATAACTGCAACAATCAATTAAAAATATGTCAGTTTCACAAAATGAACTTTGGTGGACAATCTATTCTAGTGAAGGACACACAAAAGACTACTGTAAATTCAGTGATGCACTAGATCCAGTGGTTTGACGAATTCAAATTGAAATGTTATAGGAAATTTGTGAAGGTGTAGAAAATCATGCGATAAGATATTTCCCACATAATCTAATGAATGCTCGACCAAAATGGTGCCACATATGTGAGGAAAAAATCATTCAATGAAATAATATCTGTTGAACAGGAAAAATAGAACAAACATCCATTAAATATATCATACATAGAAGGTTGACCAGAACGCCGATTGAGGTAATGGAAATTACTATAGAGGTTGAGGCTATGGAGTTTATCAAGGCTAAGGAAGAGGAGATTTTAGTAGAGGATGTAGACAAGGCCACTAATACCGCTTCAACTGTAAGAAGGATGATCAAATAAGTCTTGACTGTCCAATAAAGGAAAAAACTGATCTAAATTTTGATAACATATGTGGAATGGGGGAACACTACCTTGAAGACTGTCCAATTGTATTAGATAAAGTAATGAATAAAAAAAAATGTAAACCTCTTGCATACAGTGCCAAATCAAGACATCCTAAATTAAAAAAATCTCCATGTAGTAACAATATTGAGAGTTGGTAAATAAATTTAGCTAGACCCACCAAGTCAACAGAGGGGAGATCGAAATGCATATCCCGACCTAAAGAACAAAGAAATAATAATGTAGGAATTAATGAAATTCTTCAAAAATATCGACCAAGACAAAGTAAATGGGAACAAGGGAGAACATGAAAATATTCCAGACACTTTGCTATATGAATTTATCCAATTACTGAAAGAAAAATAGTCAATCGGTCGCTTGATCGACTTGCTGGGAATTTTAAGATAATACAAATAATATCAAAGACCAGACAAAATTATTTAACAATTGTCTTAAAAAATAAATACAAATGAATTCGACCCACAAGTCGACCTGGAAATTGACATAAATATGATCAAACAAATCATAGTCGACTTTGGGTCTGAAGTAAATATCCTCCCCAGAGAAACATGGGTTTGACTTAGAAAACCATTGCTTCAACCAAAAATGATTTTTCTAAAACTAGCAGATCAAAGGTTCATTGAACCAATTGGCACACTTAAATGTATCATAACATCCATAATGGGAATCCCAAAAAGATTCTACTTTGAAGTGATTGATTTGGTTGAAGGCATCCCTGCTTACCCTGAATTAGTTAGAATACCATGGGGTTGAAACATGAAGGCCACAATCTCCCTCAAGAGGGACATAATTAAATTGAAAGGTACTGGCAGGAAAATCACAACACCATTAGACCCAAAATAAGGCAAACCTTGGGTCGAGACATGGGATGAATCCCATGAATCCTGACGATTGTATCAAGTAAAGAATGAACAAAAGGACAATGTCGATCCAAATAGTGAAGGAGAAATTTTAGTTGGATCACCATTGTCAATAGGACAAAACTCAAATATAGAACTATACAAATGGAAAATGGAGAATTACAAAGCTCAATCTAAAGAGTTTTTTTCTATAGAGGAAATACCAATAAAGTGATCGAAATAATGGTTTTTAGTACAAACAGTCCCTATCATGCTTGAGAAGAAGTTAAAACAAACACCAACACTAATCCCAACTAATACACATATGAGACCCCCCCTATGGTTAAGTGAAAGGAACTCTTCATCGATGCATGTCGAGGAGGTTTCTAAATCAGTTGGAGAACATGGGAGAGTACAAATATTAGTTGAATCCTTCATAGGCCACATATATCGATGGTGGGAAACACATGCACCATGACTGAAAACATGGAATATTGCTACCTTATGTTTTGTGAAAATATTTGGTGTAAAAACTTTATCAGCAAACCTCGACATCTCAAATTTTAAACCTGCGTTCGATCCAGTCACTCACATTCATCAATGTGATAAATAATGGATAAGAGTAGGCTACCAAAATGAAAGGGTGTGGCCACATATGTTAATGAATACATTGGATGATATACCACATAAGTGGTATAAAATTAAAGAAGCATGTGGACACACATTTTACTGGAATGAAATCAAAGGAAATTTCATCAAATACTTTGAATTCAGACTCAAAGAAGCACATTTGCAAGAGGCAACAAGAGAAATTATTTTTTTTTTTTAATCCAAGTCCCGATGAAATTCAGAAGAAAGAAAAATATTGTTGGTTGTGGAGCCTGATTATCTTCATGTTTCATACGTCTTTGTTTTTAGTCATGTTTATACCCCATGAATATTTTACACCCCTCCACGCGGGGGGGGGGTTGCAGGGGGGTCTTGCCCCCCTGTGGCGTCTGAGGGAAAGAGGTCCCTCAATGGGAGTTCGAGGGAAAATTACCCAAAGGAAAATTTTTCTTGTAAATGTATATTGTAATTTCATAGTAAATTTGGACCATTCATTATAAGGTCGTAGATATGACGATAGAAGTTATGTTAGGGTTTTTTTTCCCTAGAAGGAAATCAGCTTTTATGAGGGAAATGTATTGCGGCTATGCATCATTGTGAATATTGTATTCTAAGAGAGGATACTATGAGACAAATAAGAGGAAGTTACAATGAGTGTGTTGTAGGTTGTATCCCTTCATTTGATGGATAATAAAAAGGAAGGGCATGGAAATTTCTCTGGTGGAAATATCCCGCACTAGGTGAACCACGTATATCCATGTCTCTATTGTATTGTGTATATTCTATGTTTTAATTCCTCATTTGTTTTTTATTTTATTTCTCTGCGATCTTGTTTTTCTAACAACTGGTATCCAAGAGAAAGGTAACTCGCAAGAAAAGAGGGTTCCTGGTTCAAGTGGTAGCAATGGCGGAAGATGGAAATTTTAGGGTCGAGAAATTTAATGACAAAACTACAAGTTATGGAAGATGTAGATGGAAGATTATTTATATCAGAAGGATCTATTCCTACCATTGGGTGGAATAGCAAAGAAACCGATGGCCATGAAGGATGAAGAATGGGAGGTTCTTGACAGAAAGGCACTAGGAACGATATAGTTGATCATGGCAGTGTCGATGTCTATCAATATTTCAAAAGAAAAGAAAACAAAGGAGTTTATGGACGCATTGGTTAAACTGTATGAAAAACCCTCGATGTCCAATAAGGTATTTCTAATGAAGAGATTATTTAATATGAAGATGTCATAAGGTGGGTCTGTTGCAGATCATTTAAATGAATTTAATACGGTTACTAATCAGCTAAGTTCTGTAAAAGTGGACTTTGATGATGAGATTGGGGATCTTCTAATATTGTGCTCATTGCTAGAAAGTTGGAACAACTTGTTCATGGTTGTAAGTAACTTTATATCTGGTTCAAACACTTTAAAATTTGATGATGTTGTTGTTGTTATCCTTAGCGAGAAAATGTGACGGAAAAGAAAAGGTAAGACATCAGGTAATGAGTTAAACATGGAGAACATGGGAATACAAAAGGATAGAGGAAAGGGATCAAGGAACCGTGGGAATTCTAGGAAGGGTAGATCCAAATCCAGACTGGGAAAGATAGAGTGTTGGAATTGTGGGAATAAAGGACATCTGAATAAATACTGGAGAGATCCAAAGAAACATAGATATGGACAACATGAGGGAAATTAGGAAGCAAATGTAACAAGTGATGTGTTACAAGATGCTTTGATTCTTTCTGTAGATAATATTTCTAAGTCTTGGGTAGTAGATTCAAGGCTTCATTTCATGCCACACCCCATAGGAAACATTTTATATATTATGTTCAAGGTGATTTTGGATAGGTTCATTTGGGCGATTATTCGCCATGAAAAATTGTTAGAATGGGAAAGGTAAAAATAAAACAAAAGAATGGAAACTAGTGGTTTTTGAAAGAGGTAAGACATGTTCCAGATCTAAGGAAAAATATAATTTCAACAGGGCAGTTGGAAAGTGAATGTTTTATATTCATATTTACAGATAAGGTGTGGAAGGTCACCAAAGGATCATTAGTGATAGAAAAAGGAGAGAAGGTAGGTACATTGTATTTATGTACTAGTAATATTGAATCTTCTATCTCTTTAGCTTCTACAGGAGTTGATACAACATTGCGACATCATAGGCTTGGACACATGAGTGAGAATGGGATGCAAATACTTCACAAAATAAATTTGTTTCCAGATCTTAAACAAACTGATTTGGATTTTTGTCAACATTGTGTTTATGGAAAACAGAAGAGAGTCAGATTTCTCAGAGTCGCAAAATAAAATAAGAGTAAAAGGTTAGAGCTTGTGGATATAGATGTATGGGGACTAGCTTAGGTATCATCCCTTGGTGGCTCTCATTATTATGTTACTTTTATTGATGATGCAACTAGGAAAACTTGGGTTTATTGCATTCAAAAAAAATCTGATGTTTTGATACTTTTAAGAAATGGAAAGCTTTAGTTGAGAATGAGACAGGAAAAAGGTTTAAGTGTCTCAGGTCAGACAATGGAGGTGAATATTGCAGCAAGGATTTTGATGATTACTATTCATACCATGGGATTCGTAGAGAGAAGATAGTTCTAGGAACACCAGAAGAAAATGGTGTGTCAGAAAGGATGAACAGGACAATCATGGAGTGCGCAAGGAGTATGAGATTGCATGTTGGTGTTCCCTTACAGTTATGGGAAGATGTTGTAGATACTATTGTTTAGTTAATAAACATAGGACCTTCAAGCTCTTTGGATGGTGGAATTCTAGAGGAGGCATGGACAAGTAAAATGGTAAACTATTTTTTTTAAGACTTTCAGTTGTGAAACATTTGTCCATATTGATAAAGAAAATAGAACAAAACTTGAGGAAAAATCCAAGAAATGTACCTTTATTGGATACAGTGTTAATGATTTTGATTATCACTTATGGGATTATAAAAATCGCAAAATCATTAGGAGTAGAGATGTCATATTCAATGAGAAGTTCATGTACAAAGATCAGTTGCAGGGAAAGAAACAAGAAAAAGAAAAACCAAAATACACAGTTCTTGATGAGATCACTGAAAACGAAATTCCAAAGGTACTAGAAAATCAAAATGTATGACAACAGGAGCAACATGTACCTCAAACTCCTGCAAGTGTTGTTAAAATATATACCATGTTAAGTATACGCCTTGAACAATACTTGTTGGCACAGGGGCAGACCTAGGGTTCAGCTCTAACAATGCACCAACAAGCCCCAACTATTGGCCCTTTTGACAAAACCTGTGAAGCATATGCAGTCTCACCTGAAGTAGCTATAGGGGGTTGCAGGACACAGGTGTCTACAACCAGAAGGAATGAAAAGTGGATTCACAAGAAGAACACACAACCACCTAGGTATTCTTTATCTTCCTTAAACCTACTACACAAGTTATAATTCATATCTAACACAATATCACAATAGAAACATATCAAATGACAAAGAATACAACATCACTCACACATAAAACAAGATATACGTGGTTCACCCTCTCCCTAGGGATACATCCACAAAACTGTGCTTTATGATATATTAAGATGGAAGCATACAGTTCTTATCTACATTCTTAGCTAGCAGATCTTCTCTTCTTCTCTCTCTTTCTCTCCCCTTCCTGCACACCCAGCTGCAGTGTTGATCTTCGCACCCAGCTGAAGATCTTACAATACCAGAAGCCTCTCACACTCATCACTTCTCTCTCACACAACAATAATCACTCAATAGTAACTATGAACACTCCAACAACAACGAACCCTTTCTTACTCCTCTTGATCTATATTTACACATTACAATAGCTCTCGGACACCCTTAGGTTGAAACCTAAGCGTCAAAACCCTAGATACCAAGACCCTAGGTGTCTAAAACCCTAGGTCAACTTGACCCACGTTTTCAGGGCTTTGTCAGCTTGTCTTTACTTCCTTCACGCTCGGTGCTTCAAAGAATCTGTTGACATATTCTTTCTCTTACTGAGTTGTCCACGATCCCTCTTCCTTGTTGATATGTCATCCTCAATATCCTCATACAATGGCTTGCTTTCTCTTACTTCACTCTGTCTTTTCTTATCTTTTGCTCACTTCGACCCAATATCAATCACTATTTCTTCCGCGTAGTTCACATTTTTCCGTTTCTCCCTTAATATTCTCTTTCTTCCATAACAAAGGGCCAACAGGCCCCCAACACTCACTTGTGACTCATCCCGAGTCACTTCAGGTCTGAAATTTTTGTTTCTACTTCGACTTTAGACTACGCAGGGTAGCTTGTGTTTTCTGCTCTGTCCCTCCCTTCTATGTGAAGACTGTATTTTCTATGTTTGGTACCCAGTTTCAACTGTGCCTGGTACCTAGAACCTTTTCCTTATGCTTTTACTGAGAGTTGTGAGGCAGTTGGTTGTCATAATACAATTTCAACTGGCTTTCGTTTACCAAACTTTCCTTCCTTTCTCCAGTCAAAGTATTCAACTACACAACTCCTCCTTATGTAACATAGGCAACCTCATCTGGCCCAAGCTAGTGTGTCCTAAACTTCCCTGGATGCTTCATGAACTTAATATCATATACCAATACCAGATCTCCTTTCTTAAAATCTTTCTTCTTGATGTGTCTATTATCGTAGGCCTTTTCTCTTTCTTTGTAAAACTGCTGGTGAAATCCTGCAATAAATCTGTTTTCTTCTAGTTCGACCAACTGCGTAAATCTCTCTTTCACAGTGCCAATTTCATCCATATCTATAAAGGTTGCAATTCGAAGACTAGGAACCAAATATTCCATGGGTACAACTGCTTCTAGACCATAAAACAATTTAAAGGGGGTCTGCATGGTCAGTTTCTTGCAAGTGGTTCTATAGGCCCATAATACTATTGGTGCTCTCAAATCCCAGTCATCCCCGTTCACACTACATATCTTCATCAGTGTTGTCTCCAAGATCTTATTGAATGCTTCAACTATCTCGTTTACTTGTGGATGATAGGGTATGCTCTTCTGATGGTGAACTTCAAATTCCTAAGTCAAGGCTTCAATAGTCTTGTTAATAAAATGTGTGCCTTGATCTCTCGTAAGGATATTTGGTCATACAAACCTGGTTATGATATCATCAAATATGAAGCACGCAGTTGTAGTTGCACTATAGTCCTTAACTTCTCTTGCTTCTTCCCATCTGGTCAAATACTATGTCGTAGTGATTATGTATCTAGCTCCTGTGTGTTTTCCTGGTGGGTTGATAGGTCCCACGAAGTCGATGGCTCATTTCTCAAATGCATGTAAGGCCAGCTGTGGTGCTAAAGGAATATCATCTCTTCTGGATGGCTTCCCAACTCTTTGTCATACATCAAAGGACTTATAGTATTCCTTAGCATCTTTTTGTAGAGTAGGCCACCAAAGGCCAACCCTAAGAATCTTCTACGTTGATTCTTTCCTTGTGTAGTGTCCTCCTGCGATGCCTTCATGTGCTTCTGTGAGGATCAATGGTCTCTTTGCTTCCATAAAACACCTCCTCAATATCTCATCAGGTCCCATCTTGTATAGTTGTCCAGCTATAAGTGAAAAATCTGCAGCACGCACTACCAAATGTTTCTTCTAAGTGATTGTATATTCACTAGGTGCCATTCTTGTTGACAGGAACTGCACTATCTCTGCGAAGTGATCATCAACTTTCCTGATGGCCAACAACTGTGCATCTGGCAGTGTATCCTCCAAACTAGTAGGTTCTTCTCCATGTTCCAACCTCGGCAAGTGGTCAGGACCTTTTTTCATTCTTCCTGGCTTAACCACGATCTCGAAATAATATTCCTGAAATAACAGAAGCCATCTGCATATTCTCCCACCCAACGTTGGCTTGTTGACTAGGTATTTCAGCGTGGAGTGATCAATAAATATTTTAAAGTGTCCTCCCAACAAGTAGTGGCAAAACTTCTGCAGTGCATACACCATGGCTAATCCTTCTCGCTCTGTGGTGGTGTAATTAATCTCAGTTGTTGATAGCTTCCTGCTAGAAAAGGATAACAGGTGGTCAATGTATCCAGCTCCCAGTTTTGCTAACATTTCTCCTAATGTGATAGAAGATGCATCGACATGCACGTGAAATTCCTTACTCCAATCTGGGCAAACCAGAATGGGCACAATAACCATTTTCTATTTCAGTGTGTCGAAGCTCTGCTGACATTCTTCTCTCCATTGAAACTAGCAATATTTCTTCAAAATATTCTCCATGGGTGTGGTGATCTTTGTGTAGCCCTTAATGAACTTCCTGTAGTATCCAGTATGTCCCAATGCAGTGCGCAGTTGTTTAACTGAAGTAGGAGGGGGTAGATCGACTATAATGGAAATCTTGGATGGATCTACCAGCAATCCCTACTTACACACAATATGGACCAGTAGTACTCCGAAGGGTGAAAAGAAGATGCACTTTTTCAGGTTCAAGGCAATCTGACATTGCCTACACTTATCAAACATTAGTCTTAAACATTCAATATGATTTTGCAAAATGCTGAAAACTGTCCAATCATCAAAGTATGCTTCCAGGAATTTATGTAAAAACTCCTTAAATGCTTCGACCACCACCCTAGAAAGGATGGTTGGTGCATTCTTCAATACAAATGGCATAGCTGTATACTGGTAGGATCCCCATTCTGTTGCAAATGTGGTCTTATGGTGATCTTCCTTGGCAATCCGGATTTGATGGTATCCTGAAAATCCATTTGTAAAAGAATATACCTCCTGTCCTCCTACATTATCTAAGACTTCGTCAGTGAATGGTGTAGGGAATGGGTCATGCAAACAAGCATCATTCAACTTCCTAATATATATATAGATCTTGATCTCTCCTATCTTCTTATCCTGTACCACCATAGGGCTAATCCACTTTGACTCTTCAACAGGTTCTATGATTCCTGCTTCTAGCATTCTGTCAAGTTTAATCTTCACTTTCTCCTTATATTTTGGGTTCAATATGTAGGGTCTCTGTTTGATCGGCCTTTCATCTGGTTTCAAAGGGATCCTCATCTATCCCATGGGTCATTTAATTCCCTTCATATGAGTCAACTTGGTTGGAAACAAGTCCTAATACTCATGTAGGAATTCTGTGATTTTGTCAATGGTGGCAACATCCCAATAATCTCCAACATTTGCAAGCTTTGGTGTCTATTATGTTCCAATGTTAATTATTTTTATTTTAATTAGTTTTCCAACAAAAGGTAGTTCAATTCCTGGTCCTTATACATCTCTTTGGCCTTATGTTTCTATGATGTTCACATTCCTAGGATCATCGTCTTCAACAACATTGATATTGTAACAACCTTGCAACTTCTGAAGAGGCGCAGTCCATTCATCCTCTTCTTGCTCCAAAGGGAGGCTAGGTGCCTCCTCGAACACTTTCTATCTTACATCCTGTAATGCTTGATCTACTATAGGATATTGGATTTTAAACAAAAAGGTAGTTACAAAGTTCTGGGTCATACCTTCCCAATATGCAGTGATGAGGCGTAATTCTACTTGAAGATACCAGTTGATGGGAGTTGTTTCCATTGTGTTAATGAATTTGTGTACCCATTTTTATTTAGGGATGTTGCTCCAGGATTCCTTGCAAATTTGCTCATGGTCCTTCGGATAGCTTCGACTTGTGTATCTAACTTTGAATCCTCTGAAAATCGCGTTGTCATCAAAGTGCGACATTGTACCTAGTCCGTAATATTATTTTTGTGTGTCCCCCACCATCTCATTGGAGTTGATTTCAGGGCCTCATCCATTGCCAACAATCTATGTGGTGTTGGTACAATTTCTTCAAAGTCCAACAAGAATTCTTCTAAATGATTCAGACCATCAAAGTTGGGCAAATTACTTACTGTTGTGCCTATCCAACGAACTTCTCGGGTTAATCTAGCGCATCTCCTTGTACATACTTCATACATTTTTTTCTTCCAGTTCTCTAGTGCTTCTTATGAATATGATGAACATGTTGTTAGAATATAATGGATGTGCTCATTTTACCATTAGCAATATCATTATTGTCACCCAACCATAGGTCAAAGCCACCCTTTGAGCACCTTAACGTTGACAGAGAATCATTCCGGAAGAAAACCCTAGGCTAGATAGATAAACAAAGGGTAGTGTACCTTTCCCCGAGGATAGCACATCAACAAGAGATGATCAGATAGTCCAAAACCTAAACAAGAGATAGTCCAAGACAAATGTGATATGCTAGCTATAGCGGCTACAATGGAAGCTCTCCTCAAACCTGCGCACAAGACTGGGCACCGCAGTGCACACAAGTTGTTGCTCTGCAATTATGAGACTGCCTGCCAGAATGAGAACTAGCCTCCTGTATTTATACTAATTCTGGCTAACTGCTTGGGCCAACTTCTCATTCTGGGTATCTATCTATTCAATATATATTAATTATTCTATCCAACTTCTTCTCTTGGAGGCTAATAACCTAATATAAATTATCCTCTTGAGCCGACATGTCTTCTAGGGTTATTAGCCAACTCATTAGGGTTTCTTATTGCTTTCCAAAGTATTCTATTCTCATCAGGCTTACATGTGGAGGTAAATACCTCCCACAACTACAATAATATCAACACTCCCTCCTAGCTAGGGAGGTATTATAGGTAATGGTCTTAAGCATGAACATACCATTCACCCGGTAGCATCAACATAGACTATCTCATGACTAGATCATGAGCACCATTATCACCATCAGTATCATCAACCGTATAATTTCTAGAAACCATACTCCATCTGAGTAATTAGACATGATGTTGAATAAGTCACTCACACCACAGAGTGATACAAGAGCCATTCTTCTAATCTAGACATATGTCCTAGAAGAGTAAATGTTCTGAACAATTTTCCATCTGGGAAATCTTTGTTCTTTGATCATCCATCTAGCTGATAATCATTTCCAATATTGTTGATAGTCTTCAAGACAATCAGAATAAAATAGAACACAACTGTGTCTATCCATAGTAGTACATAACTACAATCCAGTGGTACACTACCACACCAAGTAACACACAAGTACTTGATCAAACAATGGAACACATCCACCACAATAGTATATATCTATTGTCATACAATATTCATAACAATCATCCGATATCAACCTGCACAGAAACAATGTTATGATATAAACTGAATCATATGGGTCATTCATCCACTCACATCTGTGAGATCTCAGAAGAGTATCTGCCCTCAAAGGGTAAGACATCAATGATGAGATATCTAGACTATTCTTCTCAAGCAAGGAAGGATAATTGTCTTGATTTCTGAGCCTAGACCATCCCCCACCTTGGTCCATTCCTCCAACACTAAACAAAGTGTAACCTGGAGAGAATGAATCCGACCTAAGGAATGTCTATCCCTAATTGTTGAGCCTAGATCATTCTCCACCCTGGGCCATTCCTCCGGCACTAAACAAAGTGAAACCTGGAGATAATGAATATACCATAAGGAATGATTGTCCAGACCATTTCCCTTGTTAACCACAAGAGGAAAAGACTGTCATGTACCAACCTCCATAACGGACCATTCCTCATGTTAACCACAATGAGAAATCACTATCCGGCGAGGCGGGCCAGTATTATTGAGTAACCCTCAAGAAGAGATACTACCCTAGACCACTCCCCATGTTAACCACAATGGGAAGTCGCTGTCTATGGTAAATCAACAATCTGGACCATTTTATGAACTGGAAAATGTCTGTCCATTAGAAATCTCAATCCAATTTCCGAACTGGAAAGGAAACTGCTCATCCTGGACCATTTTTTGAACTGAAAAATGACTATCCATAAATCAATATATATCAGTGCTCCCTCCCAACCTAGGAGTCATCTCTTCCTTTTTCAATAAGGAAGTCATCTCCACGAGCTCCAACTTGAGTATGCAAGCTCTTTCATCTTGGATAGAAGCTTTACCAAAATGTCTGCTTATCTGCTCATCTATGGAGATATGTATTGGAGAACCACTTTCTCCTTTCTGGACTTCATCACGGATAATGTGATGCTTGATTTCAAATGTACTTCGGTCTGGAACACTAGTTTTTCTCTGAAGGCTTCAAGTGGCTTTGATCAATAAAGTATATCATTATTTGGAACACTGGAACATATCCATGTGGCACTTCTTTTGTCATCATGAGATCTGATCTACTGAGTAATCATCTTGATACAATATCTCTATTATAGAAAAATCTTCACCATGCTTCTGCTATGCACTGGAGGTTCTCCACCAAGTTATATTTTTCCATCGGCATACAAGGGTATCTTTCTGGTATGCTTCAAAGTCTTGAGTTGCTCTTCATATGCTCTTTGTTCAATTTATCTAGAGAACAGTCTCTGCATTTATCTGATGTACAATTCCAACTCATGGATTTTGCAGATGATATAATGAATCATGTAGAGATGTGTTTGGTTTACTGGAACAAGTAATCATCACAGTCTTCTCCCTCCATCTGGGAGAACCTCTAGTTCTAGATCTCACAATGATTTCATTCATAATTCTTCCATACAAAGTTATTCATCATGAATTTCAGTTCCTCTTCTTGATTTATTTTAGTGAGTTCATATCAGGCTGGTAATCTTGTGATTCTCGATACAATGACTGATTGTTCTTGCTTCTCTTTCTTTCTTGAAATATTCATGTTCTTCTTCATGTTTTTCTTTATCTCTTGGGTCCATGGAGTTTCTTATAGATTCCATTCCCTAAAGATTCCACTTTTTCCTTTCATCATAGGATCACGGATGTGAATGGACAACCAGAGATACTTTAAGGCTTCTCTTCAAAGAAGACTTCTTCTGAGGTTGAACTGAACACGTATTATCTTTCATGGCTGCTACCATGGATATATATTTCATCATCTTCAATGGATAATAGGATTATCTCCCTCCTAATCCTTGCTTCATGTATAAGTGTATATAATCGGCTCCCTCTGTCTAACAGAGTCCACGCTTCTGTCTGCATCCTTATTGTCTTCTGCAATATATAATCGGTTCCCTCTGTCTAATAGAGTCCACACTTCCATCTTATTGTCTTCTGTAAAACGTCATAATTATTTCTCCAATTTTCTCTTGATTGCTAACTTCTTTCTATCTTTGCTTCTTCTAAGTCTCTTCATGATTGATTTTGATTTCGGATTATCTTGTAATATATTCCACATGATTTGTTTTATGTATTTCATCCTTTAATGTGTATTATTTGACTTGTATAATTATAGAAATCCTTATCTTGTTGTTCTTCCATAAGTATAGTTCTTCTTGGAACATATTATCTTCTAAGAGATAGATATCCAAGATATGTACGGAGACTATGAAAACAAGATATGTACAAGAAATAAGAAGAGTATTGTTACCTTCAGAAGAAGAATTCTCTTTCATCCTACTTGGTCTTCTTTGTAGGTTCCTTTTCTTCAGCAACTGATGCTTCGTGTTTCTCCTTCCTTTTCTTTAGCTCAGGACAATGATTCTTGTAGTGACCATACTTTCGATAGTTGAAGCATTGTACTTCTAAAATGTCTTTCTCTTTATTTGGCTTCCTCCTTAAACCAAACTTCCTTTTGTTCCTGAAATTCTTGAATCTTGTTGTGAAGGCTTGATCATCATACTTATTTTGGAGTTTCTCTTTTGCACTGATCCTAGATTCTTCTTGAGCACAACAAGTCCAAAGTTCTTCAAATGTAGGATACTCCTTCCTTGTGTTCATGCTTGAGTACTATGTTTACCAATTCCTTCTCTGAAATGATCTCTTCAATAGCTTGTAGTTGATATCTTAACTGAGAGATTTGCACAAAGTATGATGTTATGTTGTCATCATCATTCATCTTCATGTCACAGAGCTCATTCTTCATACTCATTACTTGTCCAATGTTTCTTACTGAGAAGAGGTTTGTTAGGGCATCGCACATCTTCTTCGATGAGTCAATATGGGATATGTAGGGTATCAAGTGGTATTTTATAGAATCCACTATGATACTCATGACATTGATGTCACCTTCTTTGAACTTCTCCATAGTTTCAACGTTCTGTGGTTCCTTCTCTTTCCCTTCTTCAAACTCTGGTTTTACGATCTTTCCTTTCATGATATCCAACACTTTATTCTTCGCAAGGATGAGATCAATCCTTGTCTTCCACGCTCTGAAGTTAGAAGCTCCATCTAACTTGTTCTCTGACTTCATAGAGTAAGTCATGGTTTCTTTGACTTAGTCAACCCTAGATTTGACTAGAAGCTCGAACTTCATGTCTTGGATTTCTGAGAGTACCAGGAGATGCACTAGGCTAGGGTGCACTGATCTATATGGAGATTAGATCAATCCCTTCATTTAAGGTGCCTCAACAAGAGGATTAGAGTTTCTACAACTGCACATGCTAGTAACCCTAGCGACAGTGCTATGGTGACTGCTCCTGCTAGAAACCCTAGCGACAGTTCTTCAATGAGTTTAATATCCTTACGGCTATGTTTCCTTCCAGTGGTTAGACTGAATGAAGGAGGTGTCGGCCCATAATGTGTTAGAATATAATGGATGTGCTCGTTTTACCATTGAAAATATCACTATTGTCACCCAACCATAGGCTAAAGCCACCCTCCGAGCACGTTAACCTTGACAGAGAATCATTCCGGAAGTAAACCTTAGGCTAGATAGCCAAACAAAAGGTAGCGCACCTTTCCCCAAGGATAGCGCATCAACAAGAGCTGATCGGATAGTCCAAACCCTAACCAAGAGATAGTCCAAGCCAAACGTGATCTGCTAGTTGCAACGGCTGCAATGACGACTGCTAGTTGCAAAGGGGGTCTCATCATGAGCCAACCTTCTCATTTCTGCAAAGATACTAGTGGGTAATGTTGTCATCTCTGGCCACCAAGCCAAGGCAATTTCCTCTTCGTCAGACCTTGTAGTAAAAAGCAATAAAAGGAAGATAAGGCAAATAAAGGGCTTGGAAAAAATGCATCCATGACGGGTACAACTCACCTCCTACAAAGGCACCCACAGACAACACCAACCCTTGGTATTACTATGACTGGACATCCCTAAAAACCATATCACCTCATTACACATGGCTTGAATGATCCTTTGAGGAAAATTTCCATCTCTTGTGGGTATTATCCCAATAGGTTGTTCTCTTGGTTTCCTC
>ML794137.1:213440-231324 GCA_009831015.1 Picea engelmannii
TTTATTGAACTTTTGAGTGGCTTAAAAATTGCGGCTAGATCATCATTTGATTGGCATTGATGTGTTGAATATTTTCATGGGTCTAATTTGTAAAACGTCCACTTCTTTGCCCCTTAAACTAACCTCAAATTAGGGTTGACGTCACCTTTGTAGCAGCAGCAATATTGATGACGTCAGACCTCTTTTTAACCAGTGTTTGAGTGTAAAATGTTGTGATTTGGTTGGCATTTGAAGTATAGATTATTTTCTTTGGTTTAATGTGCAAAACGTTCACTTTTTGCCTTCCAAAAAACAGCATGAATTAGGGATGACGTCACCTTCAATCTGCAATTGTGACGCAGCAACAGTATTTATATATGAGCAGATTTATGATATTTACTGCATTGTGATATAATAAGGTTGAATTTGTACATTGAATGCAAGTATCAGTTTGTACTTATTGAAGAAGTGTTATAACCCTTTGCTTTTATTGCAATCATTGACTTCGTCAATAATTACTCTCATTAATGCTCATATATATATAAGATAGTCATTGATATTTTGAAGTACTAACCACTGCAACACATTTCTATCTTTATTTGTCTTGTCTCGCAGACAGGTGCCATTCAGTGGAATATCTTCTTCATTTTTTACTATCATATTGGCAGTAATCTGTGAAGGGAATCCTATCCTTAACCTTTGAAGATTTAACCCTTGATCCTTCTCCTTTAGAACCCCAGATTACTAGGGACGTCTCCCTTGGGATTAGCCACCCTAAATAGAAAGAGCTCCCCTTCGAGTTGACAGTGGGTGGGAAAGTTCCTGTTACGCCAGTTTGAAGCCTTGACTCAAGCTACCTAAACCCTTCCTACAAACTGTGCGATAACAGTACTCTCTAATTTGAGCATTAAGGTGTAGTTATTTATTTGTCCTTCTCTTTTTGTATAGTTGATGTACTGATTTATTTAGCAAAGGATCTACCCTTCCTATCTCATACTGTCTGACCAAATTTTGTAGTTCTTGTATGGCTTTTTCATCTTTAATCAACTTAATAAACATATACAAGAAACTGACAAGTTTCCTCATCTCTTTTCCATTTCTGGGAGAAGAAAATTGATCAAATGCTAGAGGCATTGCACATTCTCTTACTTCTAGTTGAACCTTTGATGAAGAATCCTGATCTCTTCCGAATTCCTCTCTTGCTTCCTCAAATATCTGCTTCTCTTTCCGTGGGTCAAACTCTTGTGTCTTCTCTACATCTTTCTTGACTCCTGATTCTTCTGTAGTATTTCCTTGGATCATTTTGTCTTTTACTGTAACAACACCTCCTCTAGTGATAAAAATGACTCTGGGATATGCTCCACGAGGTTCTTCTTTGATTAGTTGTATTTGTTGGTTTCCTCCTTGTTTCTCCTGAAGCTTAGCCAGCAATGTTGGACATTCCTCGATAACATGCTCGAATGAGTTGCAGTAGATGCAAGTGGTACAAGGGTTCTGACAGTCCCTTTCCAAGTTTCCTAGTTGTGTGCAGTTATAACAGATGATCTATCCTCAACCTTGACCCATACCTCCTCCTCTTCCTCTTCCCGAGAAGCCACAACAAGGGTTGAAGTTTCCTCTCCCATGGGAGTTATACTGTGTAGTGCTTCCTTCTTGTTGTACTTCGCCTGGAATTTTGTATATATCCCTTGACCTTTTGATACATGAGGTCACAAGCCCTACAATCCCTTTCATCATTTCCTACCAACTTACAAAATGTGCAATACAGATTTGTGGGTGTCTGGACATATTTTTGCAAATAGTAACATTCACTAGGGCAATGTCTATTTCTACATACCTTGCACCAGGGTAGCATAACTTGATTCAAAGGGCTCGGAGCTCCAGAGGCCAAGTATTCATGAAATAGAGGGCAATGATCCTTTTCATGGCCTTTTGATTTGCATGTGATACACCGGATGTCTTCTCTTTTATATTTCCCCTTGTCTTTCTTCATATCTTCGATTTGTAGGGACAAACTAGTTAGCTGACTCAAGATTTGACTCATACCTGAGCTGGATTCTCCCATAGGGGCTGATTCTAACTTCATAGTGATCTCCAGTGCCTCAGCCTATGAAGCAATCTTTTGTTGCATCAGAGAAACTCTTATGTGTGGTAAGAGAGAAACAATGAACCATTCCTTGTTCTACTCATCTAGAATATGAAAGCTCATATGGCCTGTCAAGGTCTTAAACCTATGATCAAACTCCCACACAGGTTCATTTGTTCTCCGTTTGATTTTGTTTAGTTTTGTAATGCACTGCGACGCAGACTTAGGTTTCTTGAATTCGTCAATTAGCACAGTCTTAATGGAATTCATCAGTTTAGGTGCAACTCCTTGGACTAATTTCATGTACCAGCTCAGTGCAAGATCTCTTAGGGTAGTGTTGAACTGATCTCATTTGAAAAATTGATCGTTGATATTCTTAATACTCCACACAACTTCACATAGAAACCAATGTTGATCAGGATCTTCGGATCCATCTCCTCTAAAGGTGGGTAACCTCATCTCATCTATCATAGATCTTCCTAGGTTTCTCGACTGAGTATGTGGTGGACTTCTAATGACAATTCTTTGAGAATTCTAATGACTTAGGTTACTCTGGTTACTTAAATTTGTTGAAGCAACAAGAGGAATAATAGTACTTGCTTCAACAGTTGGCACAGTTCTTGAAGTTTCTGGCTCTTCTCAGCAAGGTTCTTCATCTTTCCCTTCCTCTGCCCTAGAAGATTATGAATGCTCTTCGTCTTTCATATCTGCCTATTCTCTACTGTAGATGATCCAGGTCGATATCGGTGTCCAACCACCTTTTCCAAATGGCTCAAAATGGCTTTCTGGCAATTTTGGCAATTTACTATTTTTAGCAAGTTTTAACTTTCGGGGCCTTTTTGAGGGCCTAAATGAAGGTTTTTCGAGATCAAGGTTCTCAATGATATCCAAAGGAATGATTGATCCCCTGAAATGAATCTCCTCGATGATACCTTTCCAACAAGCTATCACACGCCTAAAACGGAGATCGTATGCAAAAGTTATGACCCCGGGAAGTTCATGCACCAACTTACCCAAACGGGGCCCACATGACTTTTGGCGCTTCATCTCCTAGGGTTAGGTTTTTGGATGTCTAGGAATTTTGGCATTCCTATTTATTGTAAAAGGGCCTTCAGAGCCTCATTGTAACCATCTTCTTGCGAATGCGAGTAGCCGTCACATCTCTTCTTAGAGATAAGCTACCACCATTCTAGCGAGTCTTTCACTCTGTATTTTTACAGTCTCTGTACATTTCTTTGATTAATAGAAATTGTGTATTACTGTATATCTATGTTTATGGTTGCATCTCTGATACATTTCTATTATATTATTGAATATCTGCAATATCTCTGTACATTTCTTTATTATATCTCCGCTCTCATTTCGTGCCGAAAATAATCCGGATCAGTAGAACCCTTTGTCTCCGTAGTTCTTCTTAAACAGGTCTGCGAGGTGAACTTCTCTGAACACTCTCCCACTGCGCGTATGTCCAGCCTCTGTGTCGTTGTCTCTATTTGAATTTTTGAACATTAGCTCTTTCGATCTGACTGATTATTGTATCTTCAAGATGGTCTTCTCATGCAATAGCATATTGTTTTTCAACTTCAGAAAATATAAAAAATTTCCTCTAGGTCCCTTAAAGAAATATCTCTCTTCTTGGCTATACGATTCCACTATGTCAATAATAAACTCAGTGATATACCATCTGATGGTACTATCAAGTCAGTGATCTACTAATCTTGACACAACATTTTAAACTCTCTTAACCTTCTTGATCAGTGTCGACGTCCAAACCACAGGTGGTTTGAGTTTGACTTCGAACTGGGTATCTGTTAACCTAGCTAGCCACTCATATAGCTCCCAATGGATTCCTCCAAAGAAAATCATGTGTATATCAGTAAAGATATATCTTCCCAACCAATCCTCTATACTAAGATTAGGGTTCTTGTTCCAATCTTCAGCGAAGTCCTTCTCTTGATCTTCTATCCACTTTTGAATCTTTGTGTTCAATGGAAACCACCTTGAAATTCCCTCAATAAGATTTCGGTCTCGACAACAGAACCATTTGTTGGCATAGGGGCAGACCCAGGGTTTAGCTCTAACATTACACCAATAAGCCCTAACTACTGGCCCTTTTGGAAACACCTGCGAAGCAGATGCTGGCTCACCCGAGGTAGCTATAGGGGGTTGCAGGACACATGTGTCTACAACTAGAAGGAATGCAAAGTAGATTCACAACAACAACACACAACCACCTAGTTATTATTTATCTTCCTTAAACCTACTACACAAGTTATATTTCAGATCTAACACAATATCACAATAATATCATATCAAATGAAAGAGAATACAACATCACTCACACATAACACAAGATATATGTGGTTCACCCTCTCCCTAGGGCTACGTCCACATAACTATGATTTATGATATATTAAGATGGAAGCCTACAATTCTTATCTGCGTTCTTAGCTAGCAGATCTTCTCTTATTCTCTCTCTTTCTCTCCCCTCCCTGTGCACCTAGATGCAGGGTTGATCTTCGCACCCATCTGAAGATCTTACAATACTAGAAGGCTCTCGCACTCATCATTTCTCTCTCACACAACAACAATCACTCAATAGTAACTATGAACTCTCCACCAACAACGAACCCTTTCTTACTCCTCTCGATCTATATTTATACATTACAATAGCTCTCAGACACCCTTAGGTTAAAACCTAAGTGTCAAAACCCTAGATACCAAAGCCCTAGGTGTCTAAAACTCTAGGTCAACTTGACCCGCATTTTCATGGCTTTGCCAACCTGTCTTTCCTTCATTAACGTGTTGTGCTTCAAAGAATCTGTTGACATATTTTTTCACTTGCTGATTTGTCCACGATCCCTCTTCCTTGCTGATCTGTCATCCTTGATCTCCTCATCCAATGACTTTATTTCTCTTAATTCACTCCGTCTTTTCTACTCGTTTGCTCACTTCGACCCAGTATCAGTCATCGTGTCTTCTGCGTAGTTCACATTTTTCCTTTTCTCCCTTAATCTTCACTTTCTTCCATAACCAAGGGCCAACAATACTCTCCTTCATTGTATTATTTATTGTTGATTGATTTAGGTGAACCAGAATGTTATGAAGAGGCAATGCAAGTAGACACTAAAAAGAAGTGGGAGCAAGGCATGAAAGAGGAAATGGATTCCCAAGTAAATAACCAGACTTGGGATTTGGTTCAGTTTCTTGTAGGAAAAATAGCAGAGAAAAATAAATGGGCTTACAATTTAAAGAAACAAGATGGAGGAAAAAAGAGATACAAGGCTAGACTTGTTGTAAAGGGGTTTACACAAAAGAAAGGTATAGATTTTGATGAAATATTTTCTCTTGTTGTTAAAATGACTTCAATTAGGACTATTTTAAGTCTTCTGACAGTAGAATATTTACATCTGAACAATTAGATGTAAAATAATATTTTCTCCATGGGGATTTGGAGGAAGACATTTATATACAACAACCACAGGGGTATGAGGTCAAAGGAAAGGAAAATTTGGTATGCAGGTTGAAGAAGAGATTGTATGGCCTAAACAATCTCCAAGGAAGTGGTATTTGAAGTTTGTTGGGTTTATGAAAGAACAAGGTTATAGTAGATGTCATTCTGATCATTGTGCTTATTTTAAAAAGCTAGAAAATGGAAGTTATATATTATCTTTCTCTTGTATGTAGATGACATGCTTGTTGCAGGGTCTAATAAGAAGGATATAAATGTGATCAAGAAGAAATTGTCTAATTCATTTGCAATGAAGGATTTCGGTGCTGCAAAGAAAATCCTTGGTATGAGAATAACAAGATATAGGAAAATTCACAATTTGACATTGTCTCAGGGTGAGTACATAGAGAAGGTGTTGGAGAGGTTTCGAATGCAGAATGAAAAACAAGTTAATACACCTTTGGCTAGCCATTTCAAATTAACCAAAGAAATGTGTCCCAAGACATAGGAGGATATAGAATGCATGTCCAAGGTCCCTTATTCATCAACAATTGACATCTTGATGTATGTGATGGTTTGCACAAGACCATATATTACACATGTAGTGGGAGTTGTGAGTAAGTATATGAAAAATCTAGGTAAAGAACATTGGGAGAAACAAAGTGGATTCTTAGGTATTTGAAAGGTACTACTACTCATGCATTAGGTTTTGGAGGTTCAAACATTGTTCTACAGGGATATGTTGATTTAGATATGGAAGGTGATAAAGATAGCAGGAGGAGGACCACGGGGTATATTTTTACTGTAGGTGGAACAACAGTAAGTTGGATTTTGAAACTGCAAAATGTTGTTTCACTTTCAACAATAGAGGCATACTATGTTGTTGCTACAGAGGATAGTAAAGAAATTATTTGGTTACAAAGGTTTATGGAGGAATTGGGAAAGAAGCAAGAGAATAGTAGGTTGTATTGTGACAACGAGACTGCCATTCATCTTTCAAAGAACTCAAACTTCCATTCGAAGACTAAGAATATACATATCAGATACCATTTCATACGATCCATCTTGGAATATGGACATTTGAATTTGGAAAAGATACACACTAGCCAGAATCCCAAAGACATGTTAACAAAGGGAGTAACCAGGGATAAGTTGATTTCCTACTTAGTTTTAGTTGGTCTTCAAGCATGAAGGTGAAGATGATAAATTTTCAAGGTCCAAGGTGGAGTATAGTATAGTAGGTACAAAAAAATTGGAGTTGTTATGATCAGCCTCCAAGTGAGAGATTGTTGGTTGTGGAGCATGATTATCTTCTTGTTTCATAGGTATTTGTTTTCATCCGTGTTTATACCCCATGAAGACTATACACCTAGGAAAAATGTACACCCCTCCACGTGGGAGGGGGGGGGGGGGNGGGGTTGCAGGGGGGGATTCCCCCCCCACCTATAGGGTCCAGGGGAAAGCGAGACCTCGATGGGGATCCAGGGGAGAAGACCCCGAAGGAAAATTTTCCTTGTAAATATACGTTGTAATTTCATAGTAAATATGGACCATTCATTATAAGGTCATAGATATGATGGTAGAAGTTATGTTAGGGTTTTTTTCCCTAGAAGGAAACCCACTTTTATGAGGGAAATGTATTATGGCTATGCATCATTGTGAATATTGTATTCTAAGAGAGGAGACTATGAGACAAAGAAGAGGAAGTTACAGTGGGTGTGTTGTAGGTTGTATCCCTTCACTTGTTGGATAATAAAAAGGAAGGACCTGGTAATTTCTCTAGTGGACGTAGCCCACATTGGTGAACCACATATATATGTGTCTCTATTGTATTGTGTATCTTCTGTGTTTTATTTCCGCATTTGTTTTTATTTTATTTCTTTATGATCCTATTTTTCTAACAAATATAAAGTCAACATGGGATCAACTTTGAATTGCAATTTTGTGTCGACACATAATTCAAAAAATGTAATATCTCAACAAATAGGTATGGAAAACATAAGTTTTCTAGGGAATATTTTTCGATGGAAGAAAATCCATCCAAGAGTACAAAATTATGTAAAAAAAATATACTCAGTGTCCGAGGAGGAAAAAAAATAAAAGGAATACATAAAGAAACCTAACTTCCCCTTAAGCTATAATAAATTCATAGAAGGATAACATAAATTGGATGAATCTAAAGCACCCAAATGGATGGATGCAAAAATTAAGACCAAAGAGTTCGACACATCAATATATGGTCGATCGAAAATGGCTAAGATAGGAGACTATTGGTCTCACAAGCAAACCATGGAAAACGTTGACCTACTGAAATAATACCATGATTTATTTGCTTGAGATTACAAAGACCTGAAAGGTTTGGTACACGAGATGGGAGAATTGACCTCATCCTTGGGGCCAAACCCATCAAAAATTGACCATACAAGTTGGCACATAAATATGGTCCCATATTCCAAAAGGAGATAGACGCAATGCTAGATGTTGTCATTATATACCCTATTGACAAGTTTGGATGGGAAAGTTTGATGGTCGTGCAACATAAAAAGAATGACCCAGAAAAACTTAGAATATGTGTCGGGTTCAAAGGACTAAACAAAGTTACAGTAATTAATCCATTCTTGATGTCCTTCACTGACGAAATCATTAATGGAGTAAGAGGAGACAAATGATATTCTTTCACTGACGGCTTCTCTGACTACAATCAGGTACCTATTACAAAAGAAGATCATGGAAAAACCACATTTATTTTCAAGTTTAGGTCAGTTTTATACAGAGTAATTCCATTCAGCCTTAAGAAATCCCTAGCAGTATTCCCCAGGATATTGGTCAATGCATTCCAAGAATACATTTAAAAAACAATGGTTGTGTATTTTGATGATTGCACTATTTACAACATGTTGAAATATCATATCCAATGGTTAAGACCGATGCTAAAAATATGCAGAAAAATTCACTTATCCTTGAACATCAAAAAATGTGTATTTTCTAAACCTATAGGCATTTCGTTGGGCCACATTGTATGCAAAGATGCAATTAAGGTCAAATGGCCAAGATCAAAGTTATCCTCGACCTAAAACCACCAAGCAATCAAAAGAAAATCAAAATATTCATTTGGAATATTGAATATTATAGAAAGTTCATATGACACTACTCTAACATAACATTTCCAATTAATGAACTATTTAAGAAGGAAGTTGATTTCCATTGGAGCCAATAACATGATAAATATTTTGATTTATTGAAAAGAAAACTGGAGAAGCACCCATACTAAGATTCCCAGACTAGTCAAGGAAATTCCATGTCCATGTGGATGAATCTAACGTTGTTGTTTCCTCAGTCCTAGCCCAACCATATGATGACATGGTCAATCACCCAAATGAATACACTAGTCGAAAATTAAATAAAGTAGAAAGAAACTACTTGACAAAGGAGTGACAATATTAAAAAATTATGACACTACTTTCTAGAAAATCCATTTATATTCTTCACGGACCATCTGGCACTGAAATATTTATTAAATAAACTGGTCCACCAAGGAAAATATGTCGATGGATACTATTGTTCCAAGAATTCGACTTTGAGGTAATAGTCCGAATAGGAAATAAGAATGTCGGCCCAAATCATCTATCTTGACTTGATACAGGAGAATATCTGACTGGGATAGATGACAACTTACCAGATGAAAATTTATTCAGGGTTGAAACAACTCACAAGGAACTAGATGAAATTGCAAATTTCCCAGAAGAAGAAAAGGAACTTGAAGATTCTCCTAGATAACCAAAGGAATATCCTAGCCTTGAAATCCACACCATTCACTCTCATGAATGGATATCTTCACAAACTAGGCATTGATTATATTTTTTGAAGATGCACATTAGAACATGAGCGTGAGGGATTAATTAATGAAGTGCATGTAGGCCCAGTGGGAGGTCATTTCCATGTGAACATGACAGCCAGAAATATCCTCCAAGTCAATTTTTGGTGGGTGACTTTACACAAAGACTATCGAGAGTAGATAAATATATGTGATAAGTGTCAAAGGATGGGCCGACCATTATGGAAAAATGAAATTCCTTTGCATTCGGTAAACCCCAATTTACCGTTTGAAATTTGGGTTGTTTACTTGGTCAATCCATTCTCAAAAAGAGAAAACATATATGGGGAAAAACACATCATCACAATGTTGACGGGCGAAATTGACCATCCGTCAACTGGGAGAGTGGAATCGGTCCGGGGTTGTCTAAATAACCCAAGCCGTTTGGAATGGACCACCCTGAGGAGTTTAATGGCTCTGTTGGCCGCCCTAAGGTCTTTTAAGAAAACCAAAGAGAAAACTAATCTAAACTAACTAATCTATCTAAAACAAATAAAACTAACTAAACTAACTAAAACTAATAAAACAAACTAACTAAAAATAAAAGAAACTAACACACTAATCTAATTAAAACAAACTGCTAAACAAACTAATAATTAAATACAAACTACTCTGACTATTCTATACAATCTACTAATTACTATTATAATAACTCAAATCAACTATCTAATTACCAGCTATAATATTACTTATTCACAAATATACAATATAAACAATCTACAGATTTAATTAAAACCTGCAAAACTCATGTGTTTTCTGCCCTAAGACAGCAAGATATGTTTTTTGATTTTTATATTTTATGAAAAATAAATAAAACTACTGAAATTAAACAATCTAATATATTTACTGAAATTAAACAATATAATATATTAATTCAATAAATCTAACTAAACTCATATCTGAACTAAACTACTAATGAAAACAGTAAACAAAAGACTAACTGACATGGAAACGTTCCAAGTCTTCCCTGTGTATGATGACTTCTAAGMTAGTCGGAGGAGGGAAACTCGCACCGGTTAGTCCGTAAGCTTTTCGTAAGCGATTGGTTGTGCTTCTCTTTGAAGTGTTTACAGGACAAACAAGACATAAAAGATCATAACAACTATATGATTACAAATCTCTGCAATAAGGGAAACCTGTTATGCAAGGACTTGTATATGATAATTCAAATTATGAAGAAGATAAACCTATCATTCACAAACTGAATTAACAATTGTTATGTCCTTTATATATTTGGAAGAGACAAGATAATGGATTACAGTGATCAAAATTATATCATTTGCACATGATCTAGATATCTAAAGTAGTCATAAACCATAAACAAATTGATATACACAACATGAAACAAAATGTTGATATAATGAGAAGCTAAAGTTGTGACAAAACACCAAATTCTGCTTCAGTTTGTATTAGAAATACATATCCTTGTTCTCCCACGAATGAGGATGATGATTATTACAAAAATCATAAGTATATATAGGTCTCTTCACAAGGTAAAACTTCCTTGTGGATAATATCAAATTGTTTTACATAATATAGGAGATATCCCAAAATCACCTAAACTAAGAAAACCAAATGCAAGTGAAATCTTGGAAATATCCCCTAACTGCTCATAAACTCAATTGCAATTTCGAATTTACCTACAATAGAACACAAATATCAAATTAGAAAGATATTTTAGTAACAGAACACTAAAAAATTTATCCTACAGAATCATTTGATTCTATAGCTAGTCTAAAATAGCATACAGGACCAGATAGCAATCAAATGAAATCTTTTCAACAGAATCAAATCCAATTTGATTTTCTTTTAATAAATATCCAAAAACGAATCACTAAGATTCAAATGAGTTTATCATTCAAACTAACAAAATCGAAAAGGATGCAATCGGGACAGGGTAAGAATGCTCTGTTTTTTCAGTTGCCATAAAATATGGTCAAATCATAACAGGATCGTTTCATATCGAATTAAATCAATGGTGAATCATATCGAATAAGATACAATTTAATTCAACACAATCATAATCGATACAATCACAATTGAACATAATCGAAATTGATTTGTTACAGCTGTAACAATGTGCATACGATTCATGTTATTTCAATCAAATACCAATATTGAAAAACTGTTACTATTATTGCCAAATAAGCATTCATCAAACTTCGTCATAGATTTTGAATTGTTGAGCATTTACACAGTCAACAAACAGGATCACTTAATGATCGTAACCATCAACAACGATGATAACCATAAACTGGGCAATCGATCAAATTGAATTGTGACTGAGTCAAACAAATCGCAATGTTGGGCATAATTACTTTCATTCCCCAAATCAAATTTAAACAATATATTTGTTGCAATATAAACCGAGTTGATAACACGGTCAAACAAAACAATGTGAATCGATCAGTTGGATATAACAGTTATAACTCATATCTATTCACAAATTTGTTATGCCTTAACAGAATGGCATGTGAATTGGTCAAAAGACACGAGATATAACATTATAACAGTTATGCCAACCATATCGTATAGAATATAACCAATTCAAATCGAACCATTGACTGTGTTCAAAATTGAAATACCAGAAATAGCCTGTGTTTAGAAAATATGTTAACAACTTCAATAATCGACAGAGTATTCAATTGAAGCTAAATTAAAACAATCAAATCTATCCCACGATAAATCGAATCAAAGCCAAATCCAATCGAAACTTAAAACAATAACAAAATTCGATTTATCAAAACAAAATTAAAAATAAATCCACGTTGTAAACAGATCTTACGAGTTTGTCATATAAACAGGTGATAACAATACCAGTGAGGTTGTTCGAGCTATGCCAACTTTGAATTCACAACCGCTGTAGCAGACTCCACGTTTTTAAATAGAATCAAGCCTGTTGTTCGTTGTTTCTTATCAGTGGATGGCATCTTATCCTTTTGACTAGAGAGCATTGCAACTTGATCCTCCAGAGCATGAATTCTGGACTACAGCATTGGCACATCAAGGTAATACCTTTCTAACCATGCGGCACACTGATCACATGGTGGAGCAGCTGGTTTTGATAGAACAGGAGGGGTTTTTGAAGAGTCACCAGGGGTTTCACAAGGCATTTTGATGCCTGGATAATTAGGATCACTTTGCAAGAAAGGTGGTAGGTTTTTGACAAAATCCTATGCGGGTTTATCACACAGATCTTCAGAATAGGGATACTCACTTGCCAGGTATCGTTCAACCTCTGAGTCAGAATCTTCACTCACCATAATAGGGTCAGGGTTTACAAGAGTCTTCGGTTTGTTTCTTTCCATGAGAGAGATTAATCGGGTGTTCTTCTTACCTTTAGAATTCACAGTAGGTTTGGCCTTAGGTCTTTTTGCTACGGGTTTAACATTTTCCACATCTGTGGTCACAGAATTGGGTAATTCAATAGGTGATTTGGGTAGGGGTTTAGGTAATGGAGCACTGTAAGGCACAGGGGGTAATGACTTACTCTCGCTCACCACAGGTTTGTCAACCTGTGGTGGGCGAGAATCATCAAAATTATTGCGTTTGAGAAAATCATTCCAACAGTCTCGGCGTAATCCCAAATGACAAACCACAAGCATTTTAATTAACCCAAAATGAAATAGGTTGTTATCGGCATGGTTCCATTTGTATCTTTTAGACATTTTAAACAGACTCCTATGTAGGTGATAAGGTACATTAAGCTCATAGCCCATGAAAACCATAAGTAGCCAAAGGTGGTACAAGAAAATGAAACCATACCGGCCCTCGCATGTGATGAACTGATTGGTTATCATCAGCAAGTCATGCCATCGTTGCTTTAGCATATTCGCGGGCAAAACTTTGTCACAGGAGCTCACTCTTCGTGACTGGAAGAGCAATGTCCACGGGACATCTTCCACTTTGCAATTTTTTGACCATCTCTGTCCAGTAGAAGGCAAACCGGTGGCTAAACTGAGAAATTGCTCGTCAATTTCCAACTGCACGTCCCCAACCTTGGCTCGGCAGCCATCGAAGGTTAATGCAAATTGTCGAGCCACGTTAGGGTTAAATCCATCAAACTTTCGTATGAACGGGAGCCATCTGAATTCCTCAAGGTCACTGTAAGCACCATCGAACATCAACAAAGCTTGGCAACCATTGGGCTCAGCCCTTACGACTGGAGCCATGGCGCGGGCACATGATAGGGTTCGGATTAAACACACAAGAGCAAGAATCGTTTTTGGTAACAGCTGAGAACGATGAAAGGGGATGCAAATTAATGGTACGTGTGTGAGGGTGGTGGGATTATCACCGCCATGCAACATAGTAATGGCAAGTTACAACGATGTTTAATCAATCATAACCAAAATCAAACTATTCGGCCAACCCAAGGATTAAACGGTGGATGGTTATATCATTGTGCCAATGTATAGTTTGAAACCATGAATGTTCAACATTAAATTAAACCCAAAGTTTAAATATGTGCCTGTAATAATTCAAACAGACGTTATTGCAAAATCCAAAGGTTTCACCAACGCGCCATGTGTATAACTTCAAACTATTGCCATTCCATATGAAATCAGTCTTATATGTTACCCATGCGCTTTTTGCATAATGTGTAATCAAAGTTTATAAAACATTGTGATAAGAGATTTCATAAAATCGATAAGCCAAGAGCTTGAAATAAGAAGGACCACATTATATAAAAATTAAAATCAGCCATGACCCCTATATAAATCAATGACTAGGAAAGTTTCCATATGCTCAATGCTTTACCAATTAAATAAAAGTCAAGTTGCGCAATCAAAGTAAGAATAGGCAAATGGACACAGTTCGAAAAATCATTCTAGCCACTTAATAATAAACCAAAGGTAAGTACCAATCAGAATATCGAGGAGCATATCATGACAATTCAAATAATGATGGAGGATTTTTCACGCTTTCAGTCGTGAAAAATAAATTGAAACCAATTTACAAGTGTCGTATGAAATGAAAATATCGTTAATTTGCAAAAAGCGATGACAATTTGAAATTCAGAAGACATAGGTGTAGGCAGCTTTTGAGGCAATAGAAAAAATTGTATTGGCTGCCAACAATGGCGACACACTGGTAGAATCAGTTATCTTTGTCAAAAGAAATGAATTCAGATTAGGGCAATAAAGAAAATTTCAAGTCAAAAACAACAACTAGAAAATCGTAAAAACATCATCATTTACTATCTTTTCCAGCGATGTTTTAAAAGACGCAAACTAATAACAGTCTTAAGATCAGCGAGTCACGATATTAAAGATAAAATATCCAATACTGTTGGCATAGCCACTGCTGCCAGCAGGCGTCCATAGCCTCGACAGGGTTTCCATTTAACCCACTCTGACATCTGTATCCTGTCAAGAAGTTCTGGATCAGAATAAAGGATTTAAAATAGGTTTCTTATATCTTTTTACAGATTTTCGTGCACCCGACATTGCTTCGCTGCCAGCAGACCTGTTCAGTACCCCGGCGAAGTTGTCTTGGCGCCATGCTTGCATTTACCCGCTGCCAGCAGACCTATTCAGTATCCCGACGAGTTTACAAACACTTCCCACAACTCTTATTTTTATTTTTATTTTGTTTTTCTTTTGTGTATAGTTGAGTGGGGTGAAGCTGAAAAATCTTAATTATTTCATCATATTTTTTCAGACCTCATCGGAATTTTTTTGACATTGTCCTTTATCCAGCTTCAGAAATTTTTTATTTCTAAAACAACTTACTATGATAGGGAGACATCCTTTTTTAGTCATTCCTTTACGGAAAAGGCACAGCGTAAAAAGATTATAGATGATCATGACAAACTTTGCTCAGAGATTGAAATTAGTAAACTTCTTTCAAACAACAAAATTTTCCAACATAAATATCATTTTCATAAATATATCACTGATGTCCGTACAATCTTTCAGAAGTTATTTCAGCAAAGAAGTTTTCCCATGGTCTTTATCTGAATTGCTCAGTGCACAGGCATGCATATCTTTCAAACAACACCAAAAAAAACTAATCAATCCAAATCAAAATCAAAACAGGAAGAAAACAAAAAGATTGCAAACCAAAGAAATATTTACATAATATACAAGGGTAGTAATCAAGCAAAGTGTCTTTTCAGGGCTTGGCCATTCACCGGATAGGTGTCAAGCTACCCTTCAAGATTCTGCAATCGAAAGGAACTAGGACCCAACTTTTCAGCAATCAAAAATGGCCCAAGACACAAATTTTGAAACTTGGTGTGTTCATTCTTTCCTTTGTGTGGTTTGTCCCACTTTAAGACGAGATCGCCTACTTCAAAATTCCTATCAGAAGCAGAATTAGAATCGAACCAGCTTTTAATCAGTTGTTTATGTTGGTCTAACTTACGCTTAGCTTGGGTTCTTTCTTCTTCTAACTTCATCAAAGCATTAATACGGCTTTCTAAAGGGGGACAGTCTTCTTCTTGAACTTTTTGTGACAATTGGAGCGAAGGAAGAAGAATTGTAAGTTTTAAACCTGCGAAGTAAAGAAATGCATATATATTCTTAAGCAATACAGAAATTAATCAATGGCTCATACACAGAATACACAGAGATCTTTACCGGAAACCCTCAACNGGGAAAACCTTTCTTTTTCATTATATCGAATTTCACCATTCGCCATACAATATATACAATGTTTTTAGGTATTCCGTAGATACCAAAACCCTAATCCCTTGATCCGGGATTAATTTACAAATCAGCTAAAAATCGTCAGACGCAGTCGTCGTATCTGACGCACCCACACACACACACATGCAAAGAATATAACACATACCCAACAAGAATGTGAGGTGGCAGAATGGCTTCTCTTCCATAAACGAGAAAAAAGGGGGAGTTACCTATAGTGGCTTTGGGTGTTACCCTATCAGCCCACAGTGCATTAAGCAATGCATTGTGCCAGTTCTTGTGATTTTCAGCCACAATTCTCTTGATAATTTTGATCAATTTCTTGTTTGTCGATTCTGCTAAGCCATTACCCTGGGGGTAGTAACTAGCAGAATACTTCAGATTTATTCCTTTCTCTAAGGAGAACTCACTCATCTCTAGAGAAGAAAAGTATGAAGTGTTATCAAAGACTAGACAATCAGGGATACCAAAACGAGTGATGATATTCAAGTTTAGAAAAGCGATCACATGACTTATGTTAACAGTTCTTAGCACGGTGGCTTCAGACCATCGAGTAAAGTAATCAGTGGCTGTCACAATATACTTGTGTTGTTGTGAGGACGGAGGGTTAATAGGACCAATGATATCAAGGCCCCATTGCTGGAAAGGAGAATCAACTGTAACGGTTTGCAAGGGGAAGGCTGATTTTTTCAATCACCCTGATGCTTTCTGACAAATGATACATTTATGACACAAGGCATGGGCATCTCTAAAAAGCATCGGCCGGTAATAATCGGCTCTTAAAACCTTATGAGCAGTGGTTTCTCCACCGAAGTGACCACCAGCTTCTTCTGCATGCAACTCGAGCAAGACTCTTTCTGCTTCGTCCTTTTCAATACAACGCATCAGTACGCCGTCAAAATTCTGACGAAACAGTATACCATTAACTAGATGAAAGGAGGCATACTTTAGTCTCAACACTCTTCTTTTGGCAGGGTCAAGGTGACGGGGTGCTGATCCATGTTGAAGACAGTGTATAATATCGTCGTACCAAGGACTTACGAGGTTTTGTGCACAACAAATCAAACTCTGATCGCATTGTTCTAGGTCTGACGTATCACTATCTTCTTGTTTCTTAGTTTCTGAATCAACTACCAACTTACACAACCCTTGGCCTCTCACGATCTGTGCTGGGGTGATTTCTAAGTCATACTCCTGCAAGGAGGTGACCCAGTTGGCTATTTTCTCTCCTAACTCCTTTTGCACTAACAAGTTCCTAACGGCAAGATAGGGGACAATGACCTTCGTCCTTGACTTCAAAAGATACGACCGAAAATGCTTAACTGCCTTGAAGACAACATAGGCTTGTTGATCGACCGCTGGGTAGTTAATTTCACCACCTTTGAAAGCAGAGCTCATAAAGGTGATGGGTACTTCGTTGTTCTCGAAATTCTTCTGAGTTAGGACTGCGGCATAGGAACGATCAGAGGCAAAAGTATAGAGTGTAAAGTCTTGAGAGAAATCAGGGCTCATGAGAGACGGAGCATCTATTATGGCCTTCTTTATAGCATTGAAAGCTTGGTTTTCTGTAGGTCCCTAGTGATATTGGGTGTCTTTCTTAACCAGGTTCTGAAGAGGCCTGACCATTTTGGAGAAACTGGGGACAAATCTTCTCACGAAATTAATCTGGCCTAGGAAGGAATGCATGGATTTTTTGGAGGTAGGTGGGGGAAGTTTAGCGATGACTTGGGTTCTCTCGGGGTCAATAATCATTCCATCACTAGACATAATGAATCCTAGTAATTTACCCTGTTCTACCACAAAGATGGACTTCTTGGGGTTCAAGGAGATGTCGTATTTACGAC
>ML794137.1:232251-251878 GCA_009831015.1 Picea engelmannii
TTTATCATGTCCGATAGAGCTTCAAGAGATTTCGGATTAGGTATTACCGTAAAGTCGTGCAAATTGTCGTCGTGCGTTTGTTCATCTATCACAACGCCTTGGAAGGTTTCTTCCATGTGCAGAAAGTTAATGATCTGTTGATCATCGTCAAATACTCTCCAGTTTGTGATATTGTCAAGAACAGATGGTCGAAACAATAGCTCCACGGAGAACGCGTTCGGGGATAAGCCTTCTGCAGGAAGAAGTTTGGAGGCAACATTAGCTAGTAGATATGCTTCAGCATTATGTAATCTAGGAATGGAATTTATATTAAAAGAATAAAATTCGTTCATTAATTTCCATACCTCAGAATGATAACATTTGAGATGTGGGGAAAGACAGTGTATAGAATCCCTTACCTGTCTAACCACTATTTCAGAGTCACTGAATACAACCAGATTTTGAATGTGCATGTTTAAGGCTTTTCTGAGACCTTGTAATAAAGCCTCATATTCTGCAATATTATTAGTACATTCAAATTCTAGCCTACAAGACAATAATGTTTTGTTACCTGCCGGATCGATAATGATGCAGCCTACACTAGCTCCTTCTTTAGACTTGGAACCGTCAAAATATAAAGACCAAATTTGATTTCCATTGGGCTCACAGGACTATTGGATAGAAGTTGTTGGTTGCATACATGCTAGGATCTCAGATTGTTGTTGCAGATTGTTGATAGGTGAAGCTTCAGCCATGAAATTTCCAAAGAAGGTGTCCATCCCTTGGACTTTAGGTGAACCAGCAGGAGGTGTGTATGGTTCATTTGGGTCATTCAAGTTTGTTACCGTGAACTTGAGGTAACGCTCACGATTCACCCTGATATTGTTGGGCTTCCTGTTTTCTGGAAGCCATAAGTGAGACCAGTCCATGGCGAAGTAACCATGTAGCTGCTCCGACCAGTCCCTGCTCAAAAACAGACCATATACTTCCGAAATATCCACCACAATTATATCAATTACCTAATGAACTTTTGGATTAGACGATAATCTAATCAATACATTTTTCAGTTCACCTATAACTTTAACATCTGTTCGATAAAGTTGTATGGTTTTCAAAGAGGATGGTTCTACTTCAGAGTTAATCTTTTGGCAGACTGACCAAGGCATCACATTTGATGATGCTCCTGAGTCAACCATACAATTATGCACATTTTTGTTGAAGATTTCAAAAGTTAAAAGAAAAGGAGGTACATTCTTGCGAGTACTTAGAGTTGTAGTTTGTGATTTATTACTCGCGGTTTCTAATGCTACTTTATCTACATTACTTGCGTTATTTACATTATTTACATTACTTACATTATTTACAGGTGATACAGGAAGGCTTCCTTTATCTTGAGAATCAGGATTATTTTTTGTGGAAGTCTTCTGAGGAGCTTTGCTTTGCACAACCTTATTACCATTTGAATTACCATTCTTGCCATTTTCTGAAATATTTTGCAACATCTTCTGTAACAAAAATGGAAACTTCAACAACTCATAAATAGAAATGTTAGCCCATAATTTTTTAAGATCTTCAACAACATCATAGTCTAATTTAGGGCCAGCATTACTTTGTTTAGTTTCTACTGATTTAGATGTCTTTGGAGGTAAAGTTGTAGTGTTCTCGGCAAGAGGTTTGTTTGTCATCTTACTCCTAGTGTTGTAAGGGTGAACAGTCTCGAAGTTAGCTTGAAAGATACTATCCGAGAAGTGTCCAAAGATGTTTGGAGAAGACTCTTCTTCTTGAATTGTTTCCTGCTCGACTTCCTCTTGAGGGTTTTTAGGAGGTATCAAGTCATCCTGGGCTCCTAGAATTGTCTGGATGGCGCATTGCAAACTTTCTAGGTTCAAGCCTTCAGAGTTTGGATTAGGCCGGTTAGTTTGAAAAGGCTTTCGGAAAGGAGGTTTGTAGGGTCCTTTACTCGAAGAAGCGTCTTCAGTCGACCTTTTTAAATCTATAACTTGATTAGACAATTTTTGTACAACTTTGGTCAAATTATCCAAATCAGAGTTTTCAGGTTGTGTTTTGTTTTGTGTAGGTCTGGGGAGAATTTCAATCTTCTTTTTGGAAGAAGAAACAGTCTCAGTTTCGTTGCTAGAAGAGTCCTTAATACTAAGTATGTATTTTTCAATCTGAGTAGCCTCTTTGAAGGCTTCTAACAACGTGGCCTTTTTAGATCATTTCACCCAAATAGCTATACTTTGATGTAAATCTTTAGTGTAGTAAGCTATTACAAGACTCTCAGCAGGCATAGAATCTACGGGGATTCGATTTTTAAGCGTTAGGAATCTTTGGTTAAAATCTTTAACTTTTTCTTTCGAGTTCATTTTTAAGCTTGAAAGATCCATGACTAAGACTTCAGGAGGTTTTCCATATCCGAATTTTTCCAAAAAACATGACTCAAACTTTTCCCAAGACACTATGGTATGGGGTTGTTGGGAAAAGTACCAAGTGGATTCATTACCCTCAAAGGTGTAAGGGAACAACCTACAGACAACATCTTCATGTTCAACATTACGGAGTCTAATGGCTAACATAAATTTTTTGATATGATCTTCGGCTATCTGTTTTGAATCGGGATCAAACTTAGGAAGCCATTTCTCTGGGTGCTTAGGTAAAGGGTGCTGGGCTCCAGGCACAGCTACAGCATCCTGGTCCAACCAGGGTCTAGCAGGGTTGTTCTGATTTTCCATTGGGGAATTGGGTATGGAAGGCTGAGAAGGTGGATTGCCTTCGTCAGAAGAGGAATCTCCTCCAGAAGAGGAAGGAGATGAAGGAGGTGGTGAAGGAGGTATCCCAGATCCTCCTGCAGCAGGATTTGGATCTGTAGGATTCACAGTGAGGTATATGTCACCTAACTGTTCTYTGTTATCAGAGAAGTCTAAAGGTTGACCCCACAGGCGGTTTGGTCGCCTAAGACTGGCTAAGGCACTATGTGTTTTGATAAGAGATTGGTGAACGATCTCTTGGAGATCACCACCTGTAGGATTAGGGGTTGCTAGCTCAACTGTGATCTGCGGATCTTCGGTTGAAGTAGTTGTTGTTTGAGGGGGGATATTATCTTGTGAACGGCTTCTAGTCACTATAGGTGTGTGATTAGGTGGGGGAGGAGTCTTGCGACCGCCTCATGCCATTAATTAAGTTCAGGCCCTCCTTCTAGCGCCATTTGTTGACGGACGGTCAATTTCGCCCGTCAACACACAATAATTGAGTACTTAACTAAATGGGCAGAGGTATAACTAGTCGAAAACTACACAAAGGAAACAATGGAAAAATTCATCTATGAAAACATAGTAACTAGATTCATTTGTCCTTTTACATTAATCAATGATTAAGGAACTCATTTTATCAACGATACAATTGAGGTATTACTTAAAAATTTCCTGATCAACCAGAGGAACATGACTACTTATCATCCATAAGCCAATGGATTTATCTAATCGTTCAACAAAACATTACATAAAGGATTAACAAAAATATGTGGACTTGCCAGAAATGATTGGGATGATAAGTTTACAACAATATTGTGGGCCTATAGAATAACATATAAAAAACTGACTGACCAAATGTCATTTAAGTTAGTTTATGGTCAAGAATCTATAATTCCATTAGATTTTTGTGCTAATGTTGTGTTGTGGCTCACCCCCACAACAACCCATTTTTGGAAAAAATGGGTTCTCCCTATTCTAAAGTTTTTTACAAGGCACTATATTTATACTTCATTGAAAATTGTTAGCATGGATAAATTATTCTACCACTTATATGATCTATGAACTTGTTATTTGTTGGAAATCCCATCAGTCATAGCCAAAAGATGGTCCCCTCTACTTCACCAATCAACCCTCCTTCCCAATATTTCACTGTCTCATACACTTGTTGCAGGCCCCCCAAAACTTGTTTGCATAACCTGCTTGATAAATCCCACTTGTGCACCTTTTAGCCTAAGTCTAGCTAGGATCAGAAAGAATCTCATACTAATTAATTTCCAACCGAAACCTTTTCGATTGACACATCGAAAAGGGTTCTATCATAATCATCTTCATCGGAATGTTTTCCCTCATGCACAATTTGAGACTCTGATCCTCACACTCTGATAACCTAGGCATACGGAGTTCCCTTCGTGTACCATGTGGAGAAAAATAAACGAACATAGATGAATCCAATGTGTACTTAAACACACGATGCCTATGCATCCAGTTTGACCATGAACTTGTAATGTGGCGCATCAATATTGGTCGTCCCATGTTTTTTGTATCTTTGTGCTACTTCCTTTCCTCCATTTATTTGAAACAAATGATGCCCCAAGATATCAAAGGAATATTCCTTCGATACCATATTTGTCGGAGTGCCAAATTTCTCTTAACCTAGTGGACTTCGAAACATAAATTCCAACGTCATCACACAAATTTTTTTTAATCATCTACGGTCGACACACAAATCTAGGAAAATGGAATATTCCATCGATACCCTGTCATCAGAGTCTTCCTAAAAATTCACACCATTAACCTCTAATGAAATGACTATAACGGGTCCCACTTGTTCCCAAATGTCGCTCCTGCCACCTCGACATGTGAATCCATGCGAAACGCAATATACCTTGGATTCCCCTCCTGTTAGAGAAAAAATTGATCCATAAGCACCCCCACTCCAACCTCATGACTCTGATAGTTGTCTTTTCAAGTCTAGGCCACTCGACGACTCCGATACGCAGATTTGGATGATCTACACTCTTAATTCACATTAATTATAGATATTGTGGTTGGATTTTGAAACTTTTCTCGTACACAGGTGAATTATTTCACATTTAGGGGGTATTTGATACATATTAATTGGCATTAAACCCTCATTTTCAAACCTATCTTCCTTCGTAAGTTTTTAAAACTCTCTCTTAGTTTTCATTTGCTTTCTGACACTCTCAAACCATTTTCTTAGCTCAATTATAGGTATCATATCTTCTTAGTAAATGGTTTGTCTCTTTACAACTTTCACATTACTTTCCTTGGATTAATTGGTGTTTTGATTTGGTGATACAGGATTTGGCCGACAACTTATCATGGCGAACCAAAATACCAGGATCCCTAAAGGCTCTTTCTATTTCCAGTAATCTTCTGCACCTGAAACATCTTCCCACCAAGAAGAGGTCCTAGTGATGGACACCACCCATCACATGGGTGAAGACCATAGTATTGGATACGATGAAATCTACATGATGTTCAACACTGGATATTTCTGCCAAAAGACGAGAACATAGAGTTATACCATACTATCCAAAAAGAAACATCCATTTGATTGTTTCCTATACAACACTTTTTCCCTACAATGAGGTAATGCAATGGTGTTTCAAAGAGTTTGACCTGAACACCGCTACTATCATGAGAAAACAAGGAAAGCGAGTAGCATCATTGACACCTCAGGACATTGGCCCAAGGTACCACTTACCCATTCCCACATGTACTCTAAACAAGTTGTTCTTGAAAGGTTTCACTCAAGGTAACAAAGGGATACCTAAGTTGGTGAAACATTGGTGGGTGGATGAAGATGAAACACTTAAACAAGGACAAAATTTAGACTCAAAGTACCTCACAAATTGTTAGTTTCTATGTTGTGTTGGTTGTATGGTGAGAAGAAAAGCACATATTTTCAGATGGATTGGATACCACTAGCCCATACTATCGTGAAAACTAGACAAGTGTTCCACTAGGATAACGTCTTGGCTTTCAACATTTGTCTCCTCATGAAAAACATTCCAGGTATGAGAAAGCCATGTTTTTATATGTCAACCTAATTAACTGATTCCATCTGTTTTTCGGTACAATTTATTGACCTTGGATGGAATTGGGACCAGAACCAACCCCCTATACATGTGTATTTCTCCGAGTTATGGATTATAAATTAAAGAATATAATTTGATGACATTTGTAACATTTTCCTCGCTCCTTTGCATACTATACTTTTTAGCTTCCCAAGACACATGATTTCATTTTAAGCTAGGAATGGGATGAAGGGTATATGGAACCACTGGAACCTCACAGCTTCTACCCTAATTTGTCCTTGATCATTTATTAATGAGGGAAATTTCCTACTAGACCATAGGGATAGGGGTCAGTTCATTAATTTTGAGTAGAAGAAAAAATGTTTGGCGTTTGTTTCCAATACACATAGGGAACTACATCATCTCCAATGGCCCTCAAGAGAGGAAAGAGGTAGATGTCTTACAGAATGTGTGCCTATGTCTAGGAGAGTCTAAAGGCCATGCCCCTCATGATAGTGTAGGCATCCATATCAGGCATGTCAGTCTCACTCACTCTAACACTCATGTGGTCAATTTCAAAGAAGACAAGTTTAAAGGAATCCTTGCCTATAAAGAGGTTCTACAAAAGTTGCCCGATGATGCCACCAAACATGAACTTGAATATGAACAAGAGGAAATGAAGAGGGTAACAATTGATTAGTTTCAGATATTGATACAACAGGAAAAAGACAAAGATGACCTTAAAGAGTAGGAAAAGACTAGGAAATAAAAAAAGTTAGAATAGAAGAGACTCTAATTTGAAGAGGAGTATCAAATAATGAAAGATGAAGAGGAAAGAATCAAAAGATAAAATGAACTTAAAGAAGACTAGCCTGCCCTCCAAAAGAAAAAAATGGAAGAAGTTGAAGCTAATATATTAGATGATGATGTAGAGGCTAAGAGATTGACCAATGAGGAAGAGGATAAATGAGTAGCTGATGAGGCCAAGTCTCAAAGGAAGGAAGAAGAACTATTGAAAAAAAAACAATTGAGAAAGGCTCTGAGCACCCCATCGATGCCCAATATGGGCACTGTAAATGTTAAACCTCAGGACTTCACCCCCCTCAATACCATTCCAAGGGATTCCTCTCTCTCGTCACAATATTTTAATTTTGAAGGAATTATAGTGGCCATCAAAGACTATTATTATGATGATAAGACGAAGATTATTGAGAAGAGGTCAGATAAAAGAAAAAGAGGATAAGATGAGGTTCTATTTATGGGAACCTGTTAGCGATATTTCTTGTAAGGGGGTTAGAATGCAAAAGAATGGGTTATAACCCACTTGTCCTAAGTTTTGAACGCAAATGCGCCTGTGGTAAGCGGCAAGCAAGTCCGAGCGGCAGCGATTCGCGTGCTCGGATAAACGGTGCATATGGGATTCTGGACCCCCCCCCCCCCGCCTTTCTACCTTTAAGAGGAGGGGGGGGGTCTAGAATTGGGGGCGCATCTCTTCAACATTCCAGATCGGCGTGCCCGGATCAACGGCGATAAAGGCAATTATGGACCCCCCTTTCCTTTCTACCTTTAAGCGGAGGGGGGGGGTCCGGAATCGAGGGCACATCTTTCCGACGGTCGAGATCTTAGCGACTGGATCAACAACGCTCGTGCGATCCCATCATTCTCAGCTGCTCTGTGTTTAGCCTGCGTGGGCCCTTCTCCCGTCATGTCATCTTCCAGAACCACCTTTCTCTTGCTGCCATGTATCATCCATCCACCTCCCCTCTTTGGTCTGCGTGGTCCTCCTCCCTTCTCATCATCCCCTCGTTGCTTTCCATGTGTCCCACTCCTTTCCACGTCAGCCTCTCACCAAAGAGAAAGCCCATTATCTCTCGTCTTCCCCCCCCTTCCACCTATTGTCTTCCACCATGTGCCCTCCTCTGTCGCCCTTCTCACTCATCGCCACTTCCTTCATGCCCTCATGATCCGACGCCACCACTACTGTCATGCGCCCCATCCTTCGCGCTGGCCTCCATGCCTGTTCTTCAATCCATTCAGTTATTCCAGGTGGCAGCGCGAGGAGTCCTCCACATCCCAAAGTGCTGAGTTGGCCAGGTCGTCCTCAATCCCCATAAAGCAGTTATTGAGGCGGTTGGTGGTGGTTAGACATCGTCTCTGCCATAATGGGAAAGTTCGGAAATGAATTAAAGGCACGTCGATTCACCGATGAAACTGTCAAAAGATGGATTGTGTCTGCCATAAGATGCACGACCATTCAAAGATTGCAGTTGTAGATTGTCAGGAGCCATGCAGACGCAAAGATTTTAATGCTATGTCTCGATTTTGTTGTTGTTGCTAGTTTTAGTATATGAAGGCGTTTTTGCCATTTTTGTATCCATCGATGATAGAGAGAATATCCCGACTGTAAAGTTTTAACAACCATTATGGTTTCCTGGTTATGCCTCTGTGTTTGAGATTTCTTGTTTTATGAGAAACAGTTCTCGTTTTCCATCTATGTTTTCGTCTCATACCAGAGAGTTCATGGTCGAATGATTTGCATGGATTGTTGCAGTTATGTTATGATAAAGGATTTGTTATGACATTATTGTATTCTCTGGTCTCCTGTGTTTGAATGTAAAAGGATCTTGCGTTCGGATGCTTTCTTCTCCAGTCTGTTACAAACCTGATTTTTATGACAGACCTTCGCACTCTTCTTATGCAAGTCTTCCCCCTACTCACCCTTTATTGCAACTCACTGTTTGAAGTTTATCAAGACCTCACTCGCCCATACATGCTCGGCCTAGTTTCAGAGTTGAGGCGATATTGTTCTGAGTTTTATTCCATTTGATCACCCCTTTAAAATCGTGACATTAAACTGATGGGTGTCAGGCTCTGCTCCTGCAAGAAATCGAGGAGTGACTTCTGACGCTAACATTTCTGGCGCCGTTGTCCGGGACGAAGTTGAATATTTTCCCTGGGATTGAATGACAATGATCAGCTGATTCTGAAGGTGCATCAGAAATCACAACTTGAAGATTGCTATTGTGCACCTAGCGACTCCATTCTGACAACTCCACTGGAGCGAACCTGCTGTTAATTGTGGCTTTCAGAGGCAGACACACGCAGTCCCATCCACAGCTGCCCCTGGCCGTGCCTGAAGAAAATTTGGAGGTGATTAGAAGAAAGGGGAAGTCCTCTCAAAGAGAAAACATTGCCACTCAAACAGGTATTTCCCCACCTCCTGTAAAGACTCCACTTTCTTGTTCTCATCTTTCTAGCTATCCTTTTTCTGAGGTTTCCCGTTCTCTGAATTTCGGGAGTGTTCCTACTGATTTTTCTCCTCCTGGAGAGATCCTTGTCACTCCTCCCTTCCTAGGAGTTGTGCCCCAGCAAAGACCTCGGGCCTCAGAAGGTTTCACCACCCCTCCTGTTGCTACTACTACTACTCAGAGAGAAGTATCTGCACATTCAAGTCCCTTAGCCTTCTCTCCGTTTTCCCCGTCGTCTCCTTCGAGAGCCTCTTTTCTGACATCTCCCGTTCACTCTCCTTCTCCTCCTAGTTCTGCTCCACCTAATATCCCTATGGCTAGTGCTAATCCCCCTCCAAACAGAATGGACACCATAGTCGCTGCTAGATATTCTCCTTTATTCCTACCCCATCCTATGAATCCTCTCCCTGCTGGAGACTATTTTAAATACATGCCCAAGTTCGCAGGAGAAGGAGACATAACTACAGAAGAGCATATGGATGCTTTCTATAGTTATGCAGAAAACTTAAACATTGAAAATGAAGATTTCTGGATGAGAGTCTTTGTCCAAAGCCTGGATGGTGAGGTGAGGAAATGGTTTAGAGGATTAGCCCCTGGATCTATTGCTAGAATTCAAGCCCTAGACAGTGTTTTCCTGAGGCAGTGGGGAGATAGGAAGGATTACATGTATTACATGACTGAGTTTGGGGCTTTGAGGAAAATTAATGGAGATTATGTCTCTGACTTCTCCAAAAGATTCAATAAAATGTATAACAAGATTCCTGCAGAGATAAAACCCTCAGAAGCCTCTGCCCAAATTTCCTATGCTGGTGCATTCGACCCTGATTTATGCCTTTTATTGAGAGAGAGAAGAGCCACCTCCTTAGCTCAGATGAAATATGAAACTATAGAAGTGGAATCCAACATGTTAGCAATTGACAGACTGAGGAACAAGGTCGACGCAGACAGAAGAAAGGGAAAATCGGAAGCCTCAACTTCCGGCCCATCACTGCCCCACCCTCAAGTGGATGAACTGACCCAAATGATGAAGCTTTTGTCTGAAGAGATGGAGAGACTGAAGGCGGAAAGGAAGAAAATGAACAAGGGCCCTCAGAGAACCGAGAACAAAGGGGGTTTCATAAGGCCAAATAATTTTTCTCCCCCAACTATGCACAGAGAGAAGGGAAGAGACAGAGACGACCAAAGAATTCAGGCTCCCTTTCAGAGAAATTTTGTGACCGATGAAGAAGAAAGGGAAACAGACGAGCCTGAGCCTAAAATCCACTGCTTAGAAGTTACTCCTCCTTTCCCTCATCTAACTTAATCAGCATACGAGGAGTCTCTCATGAACAGTCAGCTAAATGAATTAAGCACAGGAGACAAGGCTAGCGGTGGCCAAGGCAGGTACAACCTGAGGTCCGACAAAAAGACAACAACACCTGATGCTCCAGAGCATTCCACTAGAGAAGAGAAGCCTGCTAATGAGCTAGCAGACAGTCACAAAGGTAAGAAAGCTCAACCCATCCCTCCCATTGTCCACAATCATGTTCCTGAAATAAGAGAAATTCCAAAGCTTACATCTTCTTTTAATTTCGAGCATGAGATTCAAAAGATCAGAATCCCTGTGCCCCTCACTGAGCTAATCAAACATGGCGAATTCAAAAAGAGCTTCTCTGATCTTTTGAAATATGAAGCCTCATGTCCTTCCACAGACTTCATAAACATCCAAGATGAAAAGACAGCAGTTATCCTGGGCCCCATGGTAGAAGACAGAGATGATTCATCCCCTCCCTTCTACACCTCCTTGAGCATACATGACAAAGTGTTGCACAACTGCTTGATGGATTCAGGAGCCTCTCACAACCTCATGCCCAAAACCGTCATGGAAGAACTAGGATTGGAAGTCACCCGAGCCTATCATGACCTCTATTCTTTTGACTCCAGGAGGGTGCAATGTTTGGGAGTCATCAAGGACCTGGTAGTTTCTTTGTTTCAGCTACCCATGAAGAGTATGGTCATGGATATCATGGTAGATGATGTTCCCCCCAAGTTTGGCATGTTGTTTTCAAGGTCTTGGATTAAGAGACTTGGAGGAACGTTACAGATGGACCTCACATATGCCACTATTCCAGTGTTTGGAGGGGAGCATAGAAGACTATATAGGGAAGCCCAACTGGCCTACATAATCAGTGATGAATCCAACCCTACCAATCACCCCATCTATGCTTTGGACACCGATTTGGGATCCAGTTTGCTGCAGCTCACCCACACCCCTGAGGCCCCTTTGCAGATCAGAAAGCAACTCATTCTCAATCAGGAGATGCCTCCTCTGACCACCTTTGTTTGGAAGATGTTCTTTGATGGAGCTTCCTCCAGTATGGGTGCAGGTGTCTGGGTAGTATTCGTGTCCCCTTGTCAAGAGACCATATCCCTGTCATACAAGCTGGAATTCGAAGTCACCAACAATGTGGTAGAGTATGAAGCTCGTGTTCTGCGTATAAGGGCCACACAAGAGATGGGAATAAGGGAGATAGTTGTGTTTGGAGATGTAGAACTGATTGTCCAGCAAGTCAAAAACGTTTATCAGGCCAAGCATCCTCGACTCAATAATTACAGAAACGAGGTATGGAACCTAGTTGATAATTTCTTCCTGGATTTTAACATCTCTTTCATTCCAAGGGAAGGAAATGCTCCGGCCGACTTTTTAGCTTTCACAGCTAGTGTGCTCGAAGTTCCTGCGTTGCCCACTGTTGGATCCGATGTTGAAATAAAGTATAGACCCTCTGTACCAGACAATGTCAAACATTGGAAGGTATTTGAGGATGATCAGGAGATCGAAAAGTTTCTTCAATCCGTTGATAACTTTTTTGCATTACACATAGATGAGGATCCTGACATTGAAGGAGAACCTGACCGTCACCCTGGGGAGTTTTTGAGTAAAATTATTGACCACTAGATTATTCAGCTACCAAGCAATCACATACCAAAAGGACTAATCCCATTAGAAAGGTTGTTTGATGGGAATGATGTGGCAGTAAAGGGTAGAGTTTCGGGTGATGAGGACGACACAACTGAGTACAACATAGGCACACCAGAGGAGCCCAAGTTTGTCAAGTTGTCAAGAAGTTTGACCGAGGAGCAGAGGGCTGAATATACTGAATTGTTGAGGGAGTTTGTTGATGTGTTCACATGGACCTATGAAGACCTCAAAACATATAACACATCAGTTATTGAGCACAAGATCCCACTGAAAGAAGAGGCTAGGCCATTCAAGTAGAAGCTAAGACAGATAAATCCCATGTTTCTACCTGTCATGAAGAAAGAAGTGAAGAAGCTGCTAGACACCCAAATCATTGTCCCCTTGAGATATTCTGACTGGGTGGCCAACTTGGTCCCAGTAAGGAAGAAAAGTGGAAAAATCAGGCTCTGCGTTGATTTCAAAAACCTGAACAGAAGCTCAAGAAAAGATAATTATCCCCTGCCCAACATGGAGCACATATTGCAGAAGGTCACCGGTGCTTCCAGAATATCCATGATAGATGGTTTCTCCGGATATAATCAGATATCAGTCATGCCTGAGGACTGAGAAAAAACAACCTTCACCACTCCTTGGGGCACATTCATGTATGCCAAAATGCCTTTTGGGCTGATGAATGTAGGAACAACATTTCAGCGAGCCATGGACCTAGCCTTCATCGGGGAAAAAGATAAGTTTGTGGTGATTTACCTAGACGACATAACAGTCTTCTCCAAGACTGATAAAGAGCACCGCTGCCACTTGAAGAAGGTTTTCCGGAAATGTCGGAGGTATGGCCTATCTTTAAACCCTAAGAAATCATTGTTTTCCATGAAGGAGGGAAATCTATTAGGCCATATAGTATCAGCAGAGGGGGTGATAATTGATCCTAGCAGGGTGGAAGCGATTCAGACCCTGTCACTCCCCAGGTCCAAAAAGGAGGTTCAGGCATTTTTGGGGAGGATTAATTTTCTGAGGAGATTCGTCTCAAATTTCACCGAATTGGTAAAACACATCACGACCATACTCAGAAAGGGAAATGAAGTGAAATGGACTTCTGAACCCAGAGAGTCTTTTGTCCAAATAAAGAAGGCGTTGACTGAAGCACCTGTGCTAATCAGTCCTGATTATTCCAAAGACTTTCTGATATTTTCTTTTGCTTCTTGTGATACAGTAGTGGCGGTTTTGTTGCAGAAAAATGATCGAGGGAAAGAGCAGCCTATTTCTTTCTACAGCAAGGCATTGAGAGACGCAGAACTCTGGTACGAGATCATGGAGAAGCAAGCCTATTCCCTGGTGAAGGCTCTTAAGGCTTTCAGAGTCTATGTCTTTCACTCAAAGATCATTGCATATGTCCCTTCAACCTCTGTGAAGGACATTCTTATACAGCCTGACATAGATGGGAGGAGAGGAAAATGGATCGCCAAGATCCTAGAATTTGATCTAGAGATTAATCCCACCAAGCTGATAAAGGGGCAGGGTTTGGCCAAGTTGTTGGCTGAATCCAATTGCAAGGCCTTGGGGATTAAATTCATCAATGAGCAAGTTGAGCCATCCTACAAGCATTTCCAGGGTGCCCTATCACTAGCATCGTGTCCTTGGTACAAGGATATATTGTACTTTCTGAAAGAATTAAAGCCCCCTGATGGATTGGGAAAATGTAAGGCCAGGGCCTTAAAGCTCAAGGCTATCAGTTATTGCCTCATTGACCAAGTCCTATACTAGAAAGACCCTCTGGGGGTATTACTAAGGTGTCTGGACTAGTAGTAGGCCCAGAAGGTTATGTTCGATTTCCATAGCAGTCTCTGTGGAGGTCATCATTTTTGGAATACCACAGCTCACAAGATCCTCCGAGCTGGGTATTATTGGCCCACCTTATTTCCTGATGTCTGAAGAGAAATCAGAGCGTGCATCAAATGCCAAAAGTTCTCGGGAAAGCAGCAACTCAAATCTCTGCCATTAAAGCCTATAGTAGTTTCAGCCCCTTTTCAGCAGTGGGGGTTGGACTTTATCGGGGAAATTCATCCTCCCTCAAGTGGCTAGCACAGGTGGATTCTGACTGCAACCGACTATTTCACCAAATGGATAGAAGTTGTCCCTACCAGAAGAACTTCTCACAAAGTGATTATCAGCTTCCTGGAAGATATCATAGCTAGGTTTGGTTGCCCTAGCAAAATCATCACCAACAATGCCTCCCCATTTCGGTCCGAGCCTCTGGTCAGGTTCTGTGAACAGTTCAAGATTTCACTGCTTCACTCTACTCCCTATTATCCTCAAGGAAACGGACTGGCAGAGTCCTCCAATAAAAGTCTGATCAAGCTCATTAAGAAGCTACTGGAGGACAATAAAAGGGCCTGGGACTCAAAGCTCAAATTTTCTCTCTGGGTTGATCGGGTGACAACCAAGAAATCCTTGGGCATCTCTCCTTTCCAACTTGTTTATGGAATAGAGGTCATTTTCCCCACTCAACTCGCCTTATCTGTGGCAAATTTCCTCCAGGACCTTGAAGGATAACCCAATCATGTGATCAGAAGGATTCATCAGATGGTGGAAGTGCAGCAGATCAGAGAACAGGTCATGAATAGGGCCTACAGTCATCAGCAGAAGATCAAGCAAGCTTTTGACAGGAAGAGAAAAAAGAAAGAATTCGAGCAGGGTGATCTAGTGCTCAAATGGGATGCACCCAGGCAGGAAAAGGGAAAACACAGTAAATTTGATGCCCTCTGGTGCGGGCCTTTCAAGATCCTTGAAGTATTTTCGAATAACACTTACAGGTTGTAGGATCTGGAAGGAAAAGAAGTTTTCAATGGCCCAGTAAATGGGCATTTCTTAAAAAAATGTTTTCTGTGAGCCACATTCAGCTCTTTTTGTTTTGTTTTGTAAATATTGTTTTTGTTTTGTTTTTTGGACTAATAAATGACTCCATAGCCCAACAACAAAGGCACTGGATCTGCAAAAGAGTTCTTAGAGCATCACAGGGACGAATCTATCCCCCATGGAGCCAAATGTTAGTGATATTTCTTGTAAGGGGGTTAGAATTCAAAAGAATGGGTTATAACCCACTTGTCCTAACTTTTGAACACAAATGCGCCTGTGGTAAGCGGAAAGCAAGTCCGAGCGGCAGCGATTCGCGCGCTCGGATCAACGGTGCATATGGGATTCTGGACCCCCCCCCCCCACCTTTCTACCTTTAAGCGGAGGGGGGGGGTCCGAAATCGGGGGCACATCTCTTCAACAGTCCAGATCGACACGCCTGGATCAACGGCGATAAAGGCAATTCTGGACCCCCCTTTCCTTTCTACCTTTAAGTGGAGGGGGGGGGTCCGAAATCGGGGGCGCAGCTTTTCGACGGCTGAGATCTTAGCGAACGGATCAACGACGCTCGCGTGATCCCATCATTCTCAGTTGCTATGTGTTTAGCCTGCGTGGGCCCTTCTCCCGTCATGTCATCTTCTAGAACCACCTTTCTCCTGCTGCCATGTATCATCCATCTACCTCCCCTTTTTGGTCTGCGTGGTCCTCCTCCCTTCTCATCATCCCCTCGTTGCTTGCCATGTGTCCTACTCCTTTCCACATCAGCCTATCACCAAAGAGCAAGCCCATTATCTCTCGTCTTCCCCCCCCTTCCACTTGTTGTCTTCCGCCATGTGCCCTCCTCTGTCGCCCTTCTCACTCCTTGCCACTTCCTTCATGCCCTCATGATCCGACGCCACCACTCCTGTCATGTGCCCCATCCTTCGCGCTGGCCTCCACGCCTATTCTTCAAGCCATTTAGTTATTCTAGGTGGCACCGCGAGGAGTCCTCTACATCCCAAAGTGATGAGTTGGCCAGGTCGTCCTCAATCCCCATAAAGTAGTTATTGAGGCAGTTGGTGGTGGTTAGACATCATCTCCGCCATAATGGGAAAGTTTGGCAATGAATTAAAGGCACGTCGATTCGCCGATGAAACTGTCAGAAGATCGATTGCGTCTGCCATAAGATGCACGACCATTCAAAGATTGCAGCTGCAGATTGTCAGGAGCCATGCAAACGCAAAGCTTTTAATGCTACGTCTCGATTTTGTTGTTGTTGCTAGTTTGAGTATATGAAGGCGTTTTTGCCATTTTTGTATCCATCGATGGTAGAGCGAAGCTCCCGACTGTAAAGTTTTAACAACCATTCTGGTTTCCTGGTTATGCCTCTGTGTTTGAGATTTTTTGTTTTATGACAAACAGTTCTCCTTTTCCATCTATGTTTTCGTCTCATACGAGAGATTTCATGGTCGAATGATTCGCGTGGATTATTGTAGTTATGTTATGATAAAGGATTTGTTATGACATTATTGTATTCTCTGGTCTCCTGTGTTTGAATGTAAAAGGATCTTGCATTCGGATGCTTTCTTCTCCAGTCTGTTACAAACCTGATGTTTATGACAGACCTTCGCACTCTTCTTATGCAAGTCTTCCCCCTACTCACCCTTTATTGCAACTCACTGTTTGAAGTTTATCAAGACCTCACTCGCCCATGCATGCTCGGCCTAGTTTCAGAGTTGAGGTGATACTGTTCTGAGTTTTCTTCCATTTGATCACCCCTTTAAAATCGTGACATTAAACTAATGGGTGTCAGGCTCTGCTCCTACAAGCAATCCAGGAGTGACTTCTGACGCTAACAGAACCAAAAGACAATAGTTCATCAGAAGAAAATGAAGAAGACGAACCAAAGCTTCTATTTATGGGAATAAAAACTCAAGATGATAAACATTCAGAAGATGAATAAGAAGTGAACTTCGAAGAACAAATCCTTAGTGTAATTAAAGAACTATGAAAAACTAAAAAAAAAACAGGGTACTGAGGGAAGAGCTTCTAGATATTAAAGAAGCTACTAAATCAAGATAGAGGGAAGTTTCCAAAATCATCAAAGAGTTAGAACACACCATCATTGATTTTAAGTCCCATCTCCTGGAAGCTAATAAAGTTGAAGAAGTCATTTTACAACAACTTAATGATAAAAAACATATGAGAAACTAGAAGGTGAGATTAAGATGCTAAAAAGTTAAATTGAGAAAGAAAAAAAGGGATCACAATTTGGAAATAGTTCAAATATATTAGATGAAATTATTAGTAGTCTAAGGTCACCAAACAACAAGACTAGTTTGGGATACACTCAAGAATCAACTTCTACATCACAAGGATCTGTTAAGAAACCAATCAGTTATGCAGATGCTTTGAAAAAATCATTAAGAAAAGAAGATAACAAGGCAAATATGATACCATTAAAAATGGTTACACATAAACAAAAATCAGTACTCCCTACTAGAGTAAAAGATGAAAAGAAAAATGAAATCATCAGAAGGAATCCCCCTAAATATCTATTTATTGGATATTGTTACTCTTGCAATAATTTTGGACATAAGGTAGTACACTGCAAAGCTTATGGATAATACAATCGTATAAATGTCCAAAGATATAAGAACAAAAAGTACAATGCAAAGAAGAGAAACTATAACTCATTTTCTCCTTTGCAATACTTCAATAGTGAATGCCAAAAATACAACAACTATGGTCATAAAACCAATGAATGTAGGTTTCCAAAATATGATAAAAAGACAAATATTTCCCATAATAAAAAAGAATGGAAGAGAAAGAAAACAGAGTGCAATGTAGCCTTATATGCAAGAAATCAAGGATGTCAGTGGTATATAGACAGTGGATGTTCCAAACACATGACTGGATATAAAAGTAAATTTCTCAAGCTAAATAAGAAAGGAAAAGGAAAAGTAACTTTTGGAGATAACATATCAACCAAGATAATGGGAAAAGGAACTGTTAGTTTAGGAAATAACAAAAACAATGCAGAAGGATTACTTCTAGTAGAAAAACTCAAACCAAATCTCCTAAGTGTATGTCAAACATGTGATCAAGGTCACATACTTACTTTTGATTCTGATAAATGTGAGATCAAAAAAAAGGACACTGGAAAGCTAGTGGCAGTTGCACCAATAACATCTAGAAATGTATATATCCTTAATACAGATGAAGAATAAAAAGGTTGTTTAATCCAAGTAGATGAAATTTGGTTATGGAATAGAAGGTTGGTACATTTAATATTTGATAAATTGATCAAATCCAATGAGGAAAAGGTAGTTAGGGACTTGCCAAAATTGATTAAGCTGTCAGATTCTATTTGTAAACATTGTCAAATAGGAAAGCAGATAAGAGTTAGGTTAAAAAAAAAGAGCATTCCACAACAAAACCATTAGATCTTATTCACACGGATCTATGTGGGCCAACCAGAACCAAAAGTACTTATGGTGAAAAATATTTTATGTTGATTGTTGATGATTACACAATATTGACTTGGGTTTTCTTTCTAAAAGAAAAATCAGAAGCCTTTGAGAAATTTAAAATATATAAATTCCTGTAGAAAATGAAACATATCTCAAAATTAAATGTCTGAGATCATACAATGGAGGATAATTCACCTCTAAAGAGTTCATTCAATTCTGTGAAAATCATGGTATCAAAAGAAAATTTTCATGTCCTAGGACTCCTCAACAGAATGGAGTGGTAGAAAGGAAAAACATAACAGTTCAAGAAGTTGCAAGAGCCATGCTAAATGAAGCCAATGTAATGATCCCAAGCCATTATGCAAGGATCATCACTGTTTTGGTGTCTTTTTAAAACTTTTTCTAAGTGAGGTATTTCGTCAAACACTTTACTAATCTACCTTTTAGATGTGTTTATATGTGTGTATGCAGAAAATAACAAAAAGAGATAACCATGGAACATACTTCAACCATATGTTATAAGATAGACAAGACAGAACATCTCAATTCTTCTTTATTCATAAAATAGAGAACCCTGCTACAATGGAGATGTCGATCTAGAATGCTCAACAGATGGCCAAGAAGATAGATAATAGATAAGAGCTACGACAAAATGATCCCGCTAATACAAAATATGTCTCCAAAGGCTGAATAAGAAATGAATATCAATACCAACATATCTGAATGCCAAACTCTCCGGCTGAAGAATGCCACGCTCCAATAAAAGGCTGAAACCCTCAATAAATCGGCCCTGCTGCCAAAAGTGTCCAATCACCCTAATAAATATGCCAACTGATAGATCGGGTGATGGTAAGAACAACCAAGGTGACCAAATCTCCAAGATCCCTCTCAATCTCTGTAGATCTGAAATTCCCCACTGAATGGTGTGCCCCACTGGATGACTGAAACCCTAGATAATTCAACCCTGCTAAAGGAGGCCTCCAAATTCTCTGAAACTCTCCAGAAATATAGATCGGGACACTGTAAGTCACTAGGTAAAGTCTCAAGGTCAGATATGAAGTGTAAACCCTCCAAACGGACTAGATCTGGATCTCAAAAACGCCCTCCTTCTCTTCAAATCGCCCCACTGCTCAAGAAATAATCTGAGCCATAAAACTGTCTCAGAAAGCACTAGATCTGATGTCCAAGGCCCTGCAATGAAAACGCAAGTGATAGAATCCTCAACAGCCCTGCCAATCTCCTACAACGAATCTCTCTCCAAAGATGGTGTGCCCCTCTTGCTGGAATCCCTCAACTGGTGCACCCTCTCTCTATCTACACATGAAACTGATGTAGAATCCTCCTGCAA
>ML794137.1:251928-264448 GCA_009831015.1 Picea engelmannii
TTCCTTTATACTTTTTGGCTCACCTTGTCCCTCCAAAGTGACTTTCATTTTATTAATATTTAATTAATTAATTAAATCACTTTAATTAATTAATTAACCTTTTTACCTTTGAAAAACTCCTTATCTCTCCTTGTGGCTTCCATAGCCACTGAAATTCACTTCTAGCCATCCCATCCTGTAGTGTTTCTCCTCCCAATTCTAATGAGCTATTACAATGAGAGGTTCCTCCAAGTAATGTTCCCAAAATGACCTCTTCAGTGAATTCCATTGACTTATAGCTCAAAATAGTCAAAATCCTGGAAATCGTCGAAATGCAATGAAACCAAAGCCAACCTTTGCGGAATGGATCATAATGATCGAATATGATCATCAATGCAAGATGGACCCCACAATGCCTCTCAAATACCCCTGTACTCACTATAGCATCCATCTGGCTACTCTGGTCATCATAAATCTTTGCCCTGTGATGATGTCCCAAAGTGGGGACATTACAGCCAAGCTGCGAGACAAATTATAGAGATATGCAATCTTGATTTTGACTCGCTTCTGACTCAGAACAAACAATGTTATCCCAAATATATAATGAAGCTAATCAAAAGTAAATATTGGATAAAATCAATGATTGAAGAACTAGACCAAATAGGGAAGAATTAGACTTGTGAACTAGTTCCAATACCCAAGGACAAGAATGTGATAGGAACCAAGTGGATCTTCAAGAAACAAATAAATAAAAATGGGGAGATTATAAAGAACAAAGCCAGATTAGTTTGCAAAGGATCTTCCCAAGTAGAAGGTATTGATTTTGAAGAGACTTTGTCTCCAATAGCAAGACTTGAGGCCATCGGAATGTTCCTAGAATTTGCATGCTTAAATTTTTTTTAAATATATCATATGGATGTCAAGTTAGCATTCCTTAATGGAACAATAGAAGAAGAAGTCTATATTGAGAAATCCAAAGGATTCATGTTATTAGAAAATAAGGACTATGTGTGCAAGCTAAAAAAGACCCTGTATGGTCTTAAACAAGCCCCCAGAGCATGGTTCTCTAGGCTTGATCAATACCTACAAAAACAAGGATATAAGAGAGGGACCACTGAAAACAACCTATACATCAAAATTGACGATCAAAACATGATTTTTGTGGTGGTATATGTAGATGACACCATATTTGGGAGTAATATCACTACACTAAGAAGAATATTTGCACCCAAAATGCAAGAAGAGTTTGAAATGTCTATGTTGGGAGAACTATCATTTTTCTTAGGTTTACAAGTAAATCAAATAGAAAATAGAATATATGTTTCACAAACCAAATATATCAAGGAAATGATGAAGAAATTTCAAATGGAAGACAATAAACCTATGAGTACTCCCATGGTCACTGGATGTAAACTAAGTCTAGAAGATGACTCTCCAAAAGTGGACCAAATGATGTATATATCAATGGTTGGAAGTTTTCTCTATTCAATGACAACAAGACTTGATATCATGCAGGTTGTAGGACTCGTGTGGATATTTCAATCCGCACCTAAAGAAACTCACTTAAAAGCAGTAAAAAGAATATTCAGATACCTTCAAGGAACCCTAGAACTTGGATTATGCTAGCCAAAAGATAAAGACTTCAATCTAACTACATATACTGATGCAGATTGGGCCGATAGCATATATGGTAGTAAAAACACTAGTGGAGGAGAATTTTTCTTAGGAAAAAGTCTGGTAGCATGGTTAAGCAAGAAACAAACATCCACATCACTCTCTACAACAAAGGCATAATACATTGTTGTTGCATATTGTTTCAAACAAATTCTTTGGATGAAGAAAACTTTAGAATACCTACAAATAAGATATAATAATCCCATTACTATTAACTGTGATAACACTAGTGCCATAAGTATATCTAAAAATCCATTCATGCATTCTAAAACCAAACAAATCCCAATTAAATACCATTTCCTAAGAGATTAGGTTACCCAAAAAATGGTTAAAATAGTGTATGTAGACATCAAAGAACAGATTGTAGACATTTTCACAAAACCTTTTCCCAGGAGTAATTTTGAAAATCTTTGACATAAATTAGGAGTAATTCAAAAACCTCATTAAAAACCATAAAATCGTATCATAAGGGGAACATAATCGGGGGGATAATTTCCACAGGGGGAGCGAAGAAATATCCCCTCTTCCATTGTTGTCAAAGGGTGATGAAATTGATAAGGGCATAAATTTAAAAAAGTAAAAGGTTTCCATTAATGCCAAAGGGAGAGATTGTTGGATATATTTTCATTGATGTGTTTTCATTGATGTCAACAATTGATGTCATAATGATGTGATGATGAGTTTTTATGAAGAACATGCATAGGAATCTACCTAAATCTCAGGAGAGGCAGCATATTAGATTTTACGAGATCAACACAATGCAGAAACACCATCGGGATTGAATTCCCAACAGATCAATGATATCGATTAGTTAGAATCCAAGCATAAAACCAAAAATCTTATAAGGGAAAGCATATTGCAGTGATGATGAGTTGTTATGAACAACATGCAGAGGAATCTATAAAAAATATCAAAAGGAAAAGTTCATTGCAGAAATGAGATCAGGATTGAAATCCCCATAGTAAAACTACAAAAGAATCGAGGGAGAATCATATCCACTAATGTAGATTTTGGGACAAACCAGGACCGTCAGATCTGGGAGTTACAGAGGAGGATCTTTGGATCAACATTCGATTAAGTATTGACTGTCGGATCTCAGTAAGGGAAGATCAATGGCAGGGAACCATTGCGGAATGAAAGGGTTGAAGTTAACAATCACACAAGTTTTGGTTTTGAAATAGACATTGACCATCAATCGTCACCCACCAATAGATCTATGGTTTGCATCGGTTCCACTACCCCAAAACCTTGGAGCCCCAGAGTCATGAATAGCTGAATTCCCGACAACCATTAGATCGTTGTTGGGCCTGAGAAATGTCACATTTATATCCTCTTTTCCCTTCACCATTCCTTACATTTCATCATCCCATTAACCTTTTATCATACCATTTCCATAATGATACTTGGGTTTTTTACTTGTTATTTTCCATTGTATTCATTTCAGTATTATAAGTGAATTTGTGATTAAATATTAGAAAACTAACATATTTTCATTATATATCAAGGTTTGATGAGTTTGATGATGTGTGCAGGCATATGTGAAGATTTCAACAAAGTCAAATATTACCACCTAGCCTCAAATTCGAATTTCATCTTCAATCTTTGAAGATTTGAAGAATATTTGGGACAATCATTCAAGCATATTCAAAGGAGAAGATCATGGAAGATTTGGATGGAATATATTATCTAAGATATCTGAGAGATGTGTGGAGGATTTGAAGGGATCATATCTTCTAATAATAGGAAAGTAGTTGAGAATGGTTGAGAGAATAGTGGATCTGTAATTATGACACTCTTCAAGACTCTCATGTATATAAGAGAGTGTTCTCTCTTCATGAGGAGGATCATGTTATTCATAGGGGAGATTAGCTTGGAGAGTTAGAGATCATGTAATTCATAATTTAGCCTTGTAATGAGGAGAAGGGGATTCTTAGCTTTGTTATTCTTTCATGCTTTGTCATTTGACTCTTGTAATATAATTTGAGATTGATATATTGTGTGAGCTCACATATGTCTTTTGTCATTCAACTCTTCACATGTTGTATTGCTTTCCTAGATTAATTTATTGCTTTCATAGTTAGGCTTTCAATGCTTTCCTAGATTAATTTCATTTCATCAAATTAGATTAGATTAGTTATACTTCAGTCCTACATATATAGTGTGTGTGCTTCGTAAGCCTACGAACCTCGGATTGACAAATTAAATAGTTGGGCAAGTAGTACAACGGAATTAAACGATAATATTTTCGCCTAACATTTTGGCGCCATTGTCGGGCAAGCATGATGGATTGAGGTTTAGTTTGATTAGTCATTATCCTAACTCTGAGGTGACATATGGGTAAGGGCATGTAGGGGGTATTTCAATTTCTGCAATTTCAATTCTAGGAATTCAATTTCTGCAATTTCAATTTTTGCAACTGTGAAGAGGTTTTCATGTGTTTCAACAAGTATTATTTTTAGTTTTTTTATTTTGATTTGGGTGTTTTAAGAACCCCTTTTGCAATATGATTTAACCATGAGTGTCATCTTGGAGCAACTCGCTCAGATCCTGGCGAAAACTGGGATTTCTTCTTCTCGGGAAGAGGAGATCTTGACAACAGCCCAGAGCTTAAATACTCCTCTAGAAACGAACGAGAAATCAACATCTGAGGAACTTGAGGAGGATAATGAGGAGCTGCAGGATGATCTGAGTGAGGTAAATCATGCCTACAAGAGTTATATCAAGCAATGGTTTGAGGTAAGCACTCGATTAGCTCCATTTTTTTATTTTTATTTAGAATTTTTGCAACAACTAGATTCATTCACTCTCGAATATTTCCATTATTCATTTGAAAAATTACCACTGAACATATTGTTGTTACTGTTGCATTCTTGGCTCCATTGGAAGTTTGACTGCACGTAACTAATCTTTAAGTTTCAATTAGCATAAAGTAGGTAGGCTAACGAATAAAACAATGTTTTTTCTCTAATTTTTTTTTAAAATAAGTATGCTCTCCTCCACGCTTTGGGCGATCACGAGGATTAGAAAATAGGGATGATTTTGATTTCAGGAATGAGTGTTTTTGCAAACATGCTTAAACAGTAAACATAATAAAAAAAAAAATTAGACAAATAAAACAAAGCCGAGTCTTTACATGCTGAAACAGTCACTGAATTTTACATGATGTTACAGCAACAATTTTACATGTTGTTACAACGAAACTTTATATATTGAAACAACGAAAATTTTACATATTGTTACAGCAAAATTTTATATGCTAAAACAGTGAAATTTCTACATGCTGATATAGTAAAATTTTACATGATGATACAACGAAAATTTTACATATTGTTGCAGCATGCTGAAACAGTGACATTTCTTTGTTTTTGTTTTTTTTCTGCAACAGTAATTGAATAAATTTGCAGATCGGCAAACAATAAAACAATAGTGGCGTTAGGATAAAATGACATAATATATATATATATATATATATATAATAAATGGTCTGCAAAGTCATGAGTTTTTCTCCACTGAACTATCGTGGCATGTTGAATAGTGCTACACTGTGGTCGGTTGAATTCCATTTAAACTGTGCAAAAATTTGTTTCCTGCTGCAATAATTGATGGTTTGAAGTTGCCTGTTCATTTCTAGTTTGAGTTGCCGCAACACCCCTTGAATTACAACCTGCAACACAAACAAATGAAATAATCATGTCATTAGTCTTCCACGAAGATTAATTGTTTAAAATAAATAAATAAATAATTATATCTATTTTCTTCTGGATCTCAATCCTGAAATCAATGAGTACATGCAACAGTTATTAGAAATGGATTTTAAAAGTTGCAGAGACAGACAATGAAGGTATATCGGATTAAGAGAAGATTGCAGACTATTGATGAAGAGAAGATTGCAGATTCCATTGCAGGTAATTGGAATAAGGGTGATCGATCTGAACACTTCAACAACAAAAATGTGATAGTCTTTGAACCTGAAAAAAAAACTTAGTACTAATCCTGCATGAACACTGTGAGAATTTCGAAAAACATATCATGCAGAAATAAGTGTAAATGCAACAAATCAAAGAACAATACATGTTTATACCTTTTGTTTTTTTTCTCATGGTTCGTCATTGATTGTTGCATGAAGAATCGTAAGACATGAATAAGTACAAATACAAGCAACTCAAAGAAATAAACTGCGTTTTTATTTGATTGTTGTGACAGTGACTCAAAGAAAAACATAAATCGTGAAAACAACTCAAGAGTTTTTAGAATGTCTATTACAAATTGACAGTTTTACAATGTTTTTTTTTTTTATTCTATAATGTTTTTCTTTAATTTTATAGTTTTATAAAAAAAAAATTGTTTTTATTTCCATAAAACAAACGAAATCATTTTTCAAAGAACACATGCTTTCCTAGACAGCTTGAAGGAGTTGTTACTCATCAGAAACATCATGACGTTTGTTGTTACAATTACCAATTATCAATTCTTGATGACCCTTGGATCATTTTAATATTTTTGTGTCAAAGAAATATCATTAGATGAAGTCAAGTTACTCGAGATTTATTTGGGGAATCTCACTTTGGGAGAATTGATAATTGGGAATTAATAACACAAAGTCTTGAAGGCCGAAATGCATCTAGACCATTTATCTAGAACTTATCATAGTCGTTGGATCAAGGATTCATGAGATCTCAAAATAGTTTAATTCTCAACGACCGTTGGATCGTGTTAAGATTGTTGCTTCAAATAAGGATCGTTAGATGAAGTCACGTTACTCGAGGTTTATTCAGGGAATCTCACTCCAGGAGAATTGGGAATTGGGAAAAACAAATAACCCAAAGTCTCGAAGGACTAAATGAATCTAGACCATTGATCTAGAACTGATCATAGTTCATTGGATCAAGGATTTTGAAGAACCTACAACCGTTAGATCTAGGAGGAGGACATGTGACACATGAGGAAATCCACATTAGTAAAGACCACGTTAGCAAGAACACATAGCACAATCAAATGGTGACAAGTGTCAAGGTTCAGTTGGCATTTTAGGTACACATAAGTCACAAATCTAAGTGACATGTGGCAGCCACTTGGCCAATTCCAAGTCAGTAGTGACATCAACAAGTTATGTCACTCTAGGAGTTTTTCCTTCAGCGAAAACCAGCAATTACCCGAACCGTTGAAGGCCGAAGTCAATGCTAACCATTGATCTAAGATCCTTCGGATTCTCACATGATTGTTAGATCAAAATGTAGTGGAAATATGACATAAGCACTCCCATGTTGACCACTTCTGCGCTGACCAACTCCTATGGAAATTGGAAGAACAATTACCCGGACCTCCGAACCCCCGAAGTCCCAAAGTAAAAATTGATCTTCCATCTCCACCTTTGATTAAGTCATAGTTTTTTGATTAACTAGTGGAAGGATGGTGTAAGGATCAAATATAGACCGTTGATTTGGTTCCGGGAATCACACCAACCATCGAATCAAGACTTGTGAGAGGTAACCACTTCAGAGAGTTGAAACTCAAGAAGATTGGATGAGAGATAAATTGTCCGAAGGTCAAAGTAGAGGAGGACTAGGGTCCAACCCCCGGTCATGGGTTACAAACACATAAGTAATGAGGCACTTGGAACATCACTTAAATTAATAATCACGTGGTTTTGCGTAGAGGGTCACATGTAAATGGTTTGAAGGAAGCGCCTCTACATAATTTGATTTCTGCAATATTTTTAGAGACGTGGAATCTAGTTAAAAACAAAATCGATCCATATTAGTGATCGATTTATGAAAATCACTCTAACTAATTTGAAAATCCTTCACGATAATGTTTGAATAATAATGAAGAAAAACAAACATTATTTTTGTTAATCTAAATAAAGAGGTGTGATGGTCCAAACAAAGGGACACAATGATTCATATCTCACAAAATTTGGGTGACTATATAAGAAAGGAAGAATGGTGAAGTAGAAGTGTCTTTGCAATCCAGATCAGAAGATCCAAACAGTAGTAGAATCTGAGAAGAAGAACGAATGATTCTTATGAAGTAAGGGTGGAAGGGAGGAGCACATAAGGATTCATATCCTTTAATAAGTAATTATAATTTAACAGAGTTGGTGCTTCCTAGGTTTGGTGCCCTAAAGAAATAAGGGAGTTGGTGCTTCCTAGGGTTGGTTCCCTAAAGAAGGGGATTTGTGTGTCCTAGAGTTGGTTCTCTAAAAAGGATTGTTGTTCTTCACTATTTTTCATAAAATCCTTGTAATTCCTATTAATTATATTTATATAATTGATTTTACAAACAATTCTATTGTTGATCTATTGTGGTAATTAAAAAAATATAAAAGTAACTGCTAAATCAAGAAAAAAGGTAATAATAATTCACCCCCCCACCCTCAGTATTCCAACAATTGGTATCAGAGCAGGTGCCTTCAACACAATCTAACAACTGGGATGTACATCCCAAAGATGGATCAACAATAAGGAATGTCTAACAACAAAGCACCATTGTTCAATGGAGGTGGCTATGCTCTAATGAAAATAAGAATGAAAAACTTCATGTTGGCTCTTAGTTTCAATATCTGGAAATCTATTGTAGATGGTTACACTGCACCAACTACTCCACCCAAAGATGTTGTAGGAAATAAAATCTGCAATGACAACTCAAGAGAATTTAATGCAATTTTAGGAGGGTTGACAAATTCTATATGTGTGAAAGTTATGCATTATAATTCATCCAAAGAAATATGGGATAAATTGGAGGTTGTATATGAAGGAGATAGCAAAGTCAAGGAAACCAAACTACAAACCTATAGAACTCAGTTTGAAAATATGAAAATGAAAAAAGAAGAGAACATCATTGAATACCTTCATAGGGTAGATGAAGTGGTTAATTCAATCAGAGAAGCAGGAGAAGAACTTACAGATAAACCTATTGTGAAAAATATACTAAGGTCATTACCTATGATATATGATGCAAATATTTCTACAATTGAAGATAGGTCTGATCTTGACACACTTAGAGTTTATCAAATTCATGGAATTTTTACAACATATGAAATGAGAACGGGGAATGATAAATCATCAAAAAGAGAGACATCCTTTAAAGAATCGAAAACAAAGATGTGGCAAGAGAAAAATACCAATGATGAGTTATCAGATATATCTCATGAGGAAACTGTCAACTTCATAAAGAAACTCAAGAAAGGGACAAGGAAATACAAAGGAAATATTCCTATAATATGTTTCAACTGTGGAAAAATTGGACACTTTGCCAATAAATTTCCCCATCCTAAGAAGGAGGAAAGTGATGACGAAGGAACCTTCAAAAATCAGAAGAAAAGCAACACTAATAATAATAAAAAGTTCTACAAGAAAAAGAAAATGTTCTTTACCCAAGAAGACAGTATTTCATCAGAATAAAATGAAGAAGATGAACCAGATTTTCTATTTATGGGAATAAAAACTCAAGATGATAAACATTTAGAATATGAAGAAGAAGAGAACTTCGAAGAAGAAATCCTTAGTGTAATTGAAGAACTAAGAAAAAATAAAAAACAAAATAGGGTACTAAGGGATAACTTCTAGAGATTAAAGAAGCTACTAAATCAAGGGAGAGGGAAGTTTCCAAAACCATCAAAGAGTCAGAACAAACCATCATTGATTTCAAGTCCCATATCCTGGAAGCTAATAAAATTGAAGAAGTCATTTTACAACAACTTAATGATAAAAAAAACAAGTATGTGAGAAACTAGAAGCAGAGATTAAGCTACTGAAAAGTGAAATTGAGAAAGAAAATAAGGGATGACAATTTGGAAATAGTTCAAATATATTGGATGAAATTCTCAATAGTCAAAGGTCACCAAACAACAATACTATTTTGGGATACACACAAGACTCAACTTCTACATCACAAGGATCTGTCAAGAAACCAATCAGTTACGCAGATGCTCTAAAAAAATCGGTAAGAAAAGAAGATAATAAGGAAAATATGATACCATTGAAAATTGTTACACATAAACATAAATCAATACTCCCTACTAGAGTAAAATATGACAAGAAAAATACAATCATTAGAAGGAATTCCCCTAAATATCTATTTATTAGATATTGTTACTCTTGCAATAATGTTGGACATAAGGCAATACACTTCAAAGCTTATGGACAATAAAATCATAGAAATGTCCAAAGATATAAGAACAACAAGTACAATACAGAGAAGAGAAAGTATAAATCATTTTCTCCTTTGCAAGACTTCAATAGTGAATGCCAAAAATGCAAAAACTATGGTCATAAAACCAGTGAATGTAGATTGCCAAAATATTTCCCATAATAAAAAAGAATGGAAGAAAAATCAAACAAAGTGAAATGTATCCTTATATGCAAGAAATCAAGGATGTTAGTGGTATATAGACAATGGATGTTCCAAGCACATGACTGGACATCAAAGTAAATTTCTCAAGTTAAATAAGAAAGGAAAAGGAAAAGTAACTTTTGGAGATAACATGTCAGCCAAGATACTAGGAAAAGGCACTGTTGGTTTAGGAAATAATAAAACCAAAGAAAAAGATGTACTTCTGGTAGAAAATATCAAACCAAATATCCTAAATGTAAGTCATAAATGTGATCAGGGTCACATACTTACTTTTGATTCTCAGAAATGTGAGATAAAAAAAAAGGACACTAGAAAGCTAGTGACAGTTGCACCAAGAAAATTTAGATATGTGTACATCCTTAATATAGATTAAGAAGAAAAATGTTGTTTAATCCAAGTAGATGAAAGTTGGCTATGGCATAGAAGGTTGGGACATTTAATCTTTGATAACATGATAAAATCCAATGAGAAAAAGGTAGTTAGGGACCTACCAAAAGTGATTAAGCCTTCAGATTCTATTTGTAAACATTGTCAAATAGGAAAGAAAGCAAGAGTTAGGTTCAAAACAAAAGAGCATTCCACAACAAAATCATTAGAGATTATTCACACAGATCTATGTGGACCAGCCAGAACCAAAAGTACTTATGGTGAACACTATTTTATGTTGATTGTTGATGATTACACAAGATTGACCAGGGTATTCTTTCTAAAAGAAAAATCATAAGCCTTTGAGAAATTTAAAATATACAAAGCCCTTGTAGAAAATGAAATAGATCTCAAAATTAAATGTTTGAGATTAGACAATGGAGGAGAATTCACCGTTAAAGAGTTCATTCAATTCTGTGAAAATCATGGTATCAAAAGACAATTTTCATCTCTTAGGACTCCTCAACAGAATGGAGTGGTAGAAAGGAAAAACATAATAGGTCAAGAAGCTGCAAGAACCATGCTAAATGAAGCCAAGATGCTAGACAAATTATGGAGAGATGAAATCTACACAACAGTCCATGTACTTAATAGAGCTCAATTGAGACCCAACCATGACAAAACCCCTTATGAACTGTGGTTTGGAAGGCTAACATCTGTAAAACACTTTAGAACTTTTGGAAGTAAATGTTACATAAATAATGACGAACATAACCTAGAAAAGTTTGATCTAAAATCTGATGAAGGAATATTCTTAGGATATTCATCTAATAAGAAAGCATAGAGATGTTATAATCTTATAATAATAAAGATAGTGGAAAGTGCCAATGTAAAGATAGATGATCTAAAAAAGAGCATATCCCAAGGCAATGATAAAAAATATCAACAAGAAGACGATGATGTAAAATCTCAGCAGGAAGATGATGATGTAGAATCTCGGAAAGAAGAAGATAATAATGAAACATAGGAAAATGAAACACATAGTGATTAATAATATGTTGGAAGATTGGTTGTTGTCATTGATGTCAACCCTAGTCATGGGTTTTGGACCGCAAGATTGATAAAGGTATTTGGACATGAAGGACAATGCACATGCATATACAACACCCATGAATGGATAGTATACATCATGATTTTTCCGGTGGTATGTGGCACGTCACGTGGATCCTCATGGTTGAGGAGAAATGAATTTTTGAAGATGACAAAGTGAATTGAAGAAGGAAGTACATGTAGGCCCTGAAAATAATTAAAGAAAATAATTACAAAATAAGAAAGTGTCAGGTCGGCCCTAATGTTAAAAGGAAGTGGCATAAATGGTATAAACAAACATCATTATACATTCATTTGATACAAGTCGAATTTCAGAGGTAATAAGAAGAAAAGAAGGCCTAATTTCAAGGGAGGATGAAGTCTTTTGGTGATGTGTTCTAAGGTATGTTATTTTCTGATCATCTTACCATTTTTGTTATAACTTTTTTTCTAGAACGATTCAGATGTGGAAATCGCTATGGTATTGAGAAGACATATCAAGGTACCTCTGGTAAAAATTTCAGCTCTTGATTCGCTATAATTATGGAGATACACTATATGGAAGATAGGGTTTGTGACCAGTCCTGAAGCTAGTCAATAAACAGGTGTTCCAGGTAAAATAGTCATAACATTTTCATACAGAATACAAATGTAGTGGGACCGCTTCCATTGGAAAGAGTATTGACTTTAGTTTCTTGTGTGTGGGTTTCAGAATCGGATGTTAAATATTGAGCGTGGGGCATGTTGTACAAGTTGGGTCTTCTGAACAGACCAGAATTGAATAAAGTCTACCATTCTTTCTATAACCTCTTTTTGGGGAGGATTCGAGGAGTGAAAATTGGAGGAGTTTCAGAGAATACATTAACTAATATTATCTATAGGATCAGAGTACTCCAAGAATTTAAGAATTTCAAAAATTGAAGAAGTCTAAGGAAGCATTATCAGGTTCTATGTGATGATTGGTTGATGGTGATGATTTAATGTAAAGTTTTATTATCTCTCATATATTCTTGGGTGGAAGGAAGGGGCAAGGATGGAGAGTTCAACTCTCTCTTGA
>ML794137.1:269920-315908 GCA_009831015.1 Picea engelmannii
AAGTACATGTAGGCCTTGAAAATAATTAAAGAAAATAATTACAAAATAAGAAAGTGTCAAGTCGGCCCTAATGTTAAAAGGAAGTGACATAAATGGTATAAATAAACATCATTGTACATTCATTTGATACAAATTGAATTTCATAGGTAATAAGAAGAAAAGAAGGCTAGATTTCAAGGGAGGATGAAGTCTTTTGGTGATGTGTTCTAAGGTATGTTATTTTCAGGTCATCTTACCATTTTTGCTACAACGTTTTTTCTAGAACGATTTAGATGGTGAAATATATATGGTATTTAGAAGACATATCAAGGTACCTCTGGTAAAAATTTCAGCTCTTGATTCGCTATAATTATGGAGATACACTCTATGGAAGATAGGGTTTGTGACTAGTCCTGAAGCTAGTCAATAAATAGGTATTCCGGGTAAAACAGTCATAACGTTTTCATACAGAATCCAAATGTAGTGGGAACACTTCCATTGGAAATAGTACGGACTATAGTTTCTTGTGTACAAGTTTCAGAATCGGATTTTAAATATTGAGTGTGGGGCATGTTGTACAAGTTGGGTCTTCTGAACAGACCAGAATTGAATAAAGTCTACCATTCTTTCTATAACCTCTTTTTGGGGAGGATTCAAGGAGTGAAAATTGGAGGAGTTTCAGAGAATACATTGAGTAATATTATCTACAGGATCAGAGTACTCCAAGAATTGAAGAATTGCAGAAATTGAAGAAGTCTCAGGAAGCATTAGCAGGTTCTATGTGATGATTGGTTGATGGTGATGATTTAATGTAAAGTTTTATTATCTCTCATATAGTCTTGGGTGGAAGGAAGGGGCAAGGATGGAGAGTTCAAATCTCTCTTGATATCAGAGGATTGTATCTTTCGCTTGGAGGTTTATCCCTCCCTCTACATTTGGAAGTTGTAGCTACCTTTGGAAGTCATTACTTCCCTTGAACAATAAACTATTGATTATTTCGCATATATTGTGCATGGTGTAAATCTTATACTATTGTTCATTTCTCATTGGATATAGTAGAATGGTTTAATTATAAGTTGAAAAAGGTTTTAAATTGTACTTGATACTGATTCGCCCCCCTCTCAGTATCAACATAATACAATGAAGAAACTCCCTTTCCAAGAGCTCCATTAAAAAGAGTTCAAAATAATCATCCCGAAAGCCAGATTATTGGAGATAAAAGTGCAGGAGTGGAAACAAGAAGGAAACTCACTTTTGACTCACAACAAGCAATGTTATCCCTAATAGAAACTAAGTCAGTTAATGAAGCTATCGAAAGTAAATATTGGATAAAATCAATGAATGAAGAACTAGACCAAATAGAGAAGAATTGGACTTGGGAACTAGTTCCAAGACCCAAGGACAAGAATGCGATAGGAACCAAGTGGATCTTCAAGAACAAAGTAAATGAAAATGGGGAGATTATAAAGAACAAAGATAGATTAGTTTGCAAAGGATATTCCCAAGTACAAGGTATTTATTTTGAAGAGACTTTCACTCCAGTAGTAATACTTGAGGCCATCAGAATGTTCCTGGCATTTGCATGCTTCAAAAATTTTAAAATCTATCAGATGGATGTCAAGTCAACATTCCTTAATGGAACACTAGAAGAAGAAGTCTATATTGAGCAACCAGAAGGATTCATGTTATCATAAAACCAAGACTATGTGTGCAAGCTGAAAAAAGTCCCTATATGGTCTTAAACAAGCCCCCAGAGCATGGTTCTCTAGGCTTGATCAATACTTACAAAAACAAGGATATAAGAGAGGGACTACTAAAAACAACCTATACATCAAAATTGAGGATCAAAACATGATTTTTGTGGTGGTATTTGTAGATGACATCATATTTGGGAGTAATCTCACTACACTAAGAAGAAAAATTTCAACCAAAATGCAAGAAGAGTTTGAAATGTCTATGTTGGGAAAAATGTCATTTTTCTTATGTTTACAAGTAAATCAAATAGAAAATGGAATATTCATTTCACAAACCAAATATATCAAGGAAATTCGTGTTACGAGGAAAATCACTCTATGGCATGGTGTAAACCGCAACAGATGGAAATGACTGTAGAAATCAACTCTAATCTCATGTATGCTAAATAAACAAATATGCTAACCAGACAAGATAAAGATCCTACCTCGTCTAGACGTTCGATGAAGTCCACTGTTGAGCACTTGACTCAAATAAATATACATGCAACTTGTCCTCAACAACCAAGATACGCAAGCATATCTTGATAATATATAAAGTTAGCACATTGAATAGCATAATCCATCAATATTCATAACAATATCCCCATGGAATAACAATTAAAATATTTTCAAGACATTAATTGGATGAGAAAAGAGTATTTCTATTAAAATGTAATCAACATAAGTATATGAATGACAAACTTCTATGTCGGCACGTTCGAAACCGAGAAAATAATTCCCTCCAAATGGGCCTCCACCACTTCAATCCTCCACCAAAGGCAAGCTCATATAAGAGAGACAATGAGGTTCTCAATCAAGTAGGGAAGATCTTGGGGGCTGAAAAATGTATTCAAACTTAAAAGGATAAAGGGATGCAGTCTCAATATGATGTGATTAATTTCTTCAGAGTAACTTCGCTCTCAAAGTTGAATTCTTCTCCTATTTTCCATAGCTTGGATATGACCCATTTGTATCCTTCAAATGGAACCGAAGGGTTGAGTCGGAACATTTCTAGTCAATGGAAGGTCAAGGATCATGGATCTCGTGACGTGACATGGAAACATGACACCATTTTCTATTTTGGGCACAAAACTCGATGTACGCGGGTTGTAATGGTGCAACCTGCGTATACACATGTTGTATACTAGTTAGGGCATGTATATGTGGAAAAATATTATTTTTAGCTCTGGGAACTGCAAAAAGGGACTTCAAGTCTGCATAGGGAAATGGAAAAGGCCTTCTAAGAAAATTTTCATAGGGTGAGGAAAATCTTGCTATAACAATGTTGAAGAAATTTAAAATGGAAGACAATAAACCTATGAGTACTCCCATGGTCATTGGATGTAAACTAAGTCTAGAATATGACTCACCAAAAGTGGACCAAATGATGTATAGATCAATGGTTGGAAGTTTTCTCTATTCAACAACAAGAAGACTTGACATCATGCAGGTTGTAGGAATCGTGGGGAGATTTCAATATGCACCTAAAGAAACTCACTTAAAACAAGTAAAAATAATATTCATATACCTTCAAGGCACCTTAGAACTTGGATTATGGTATCCAAAATATAAAGACTTCAATCTAACTACATATACTGATGCAGATTGGGTCGGTAACATAGATGATAGGAAAAGCACCAGTGGAGGAGTATTTTTCTTAGGAAAAAGTCTGGTAGCATGGTTAAGCAAGAAACAAACATCCACATCACTCTCTACAGTAGAGGTGGAATACATTGTTGTTCCATCCTGTTGCACACAAGTTATTTGGATGAAGTAAACTTTACAAGACCTAAAAATAAGATATAATAATCCCATTACTATTAATTGTGATAACACTAGTGTTATAAGTATCTCTAAAAATGTAGTCAAGCATTCTAAAACCAAAAACATGACAATTAAATACCATTTCCTAAGAGATCAGGTTACCCAAAAAATAGTTAAAATAGTGTATGTAGACATCAATGAACAGATTGCAAACATTTTCACAAAACCTTTTCCCAGGAGTAATTTTGAAAATCTTCGACAAAAATTAGGAGTAATTCAAAAACCTCATTAAAAACCATAAAATCATATCATAAGCAGCACATGGTCAAGGGGAGCATTGCCAAAGGGGGAGCGAAGAAAGATCCCCTCTGCCATTGCTGTCAAAGGGGGAGGAAATTGATAAGGGAAGAAATTTGAAAAAGAAAAAGGTTGCCATCAATGCCAAAGGGGGCGATTGTTGGACATATTGGCATTGATGTGTTGTCATTGATGCCAACAGTCGATGTCATTATGATTTGATGATGATTTTTTATTAACAACATGTAGAGGAATCTACCTAAATCTCAGGATAGACAACATATTAGATTTCACGATATCAGTGCAATGCAAAAACACCATCGAGATCGAATTCCCAACAAATCAATGATCTCGATCAGTTAGACTCCAAGTAAAAAACCAAAAAGATGAGAATGGAAAGTGCATTGCAATGATGATGAGTTGTTATGACCAACATGCAGAGGAATCTACCAAAAATCTCAGAAGGGAAAGCACATTGTAGAAACAAGATCAAGATTGAAATCCCCATAGTAAAACTACAAAATAATCGAGGGAGAATCATGTCCATTGATGTAGATTTCAGGACAAACTAGGACTGTCATATCTGGGAGTTACAAAGGAGTAACTTTGGATCAACATCTGATTAAGTCCTGACCGTTGGATCTTAGTAAGGGCAGATCAATTGCGGGGAACCATTTTCAGATGCAAGGGTTGAAGTTAATGATCACGAAAGTTTTAGTTCTAAAAAATACATCGACCGTCGATCATCACCTTCCAATAGATCTACGGTTGGCATCGGTTCCACTACCCTGGAACCCTAGATCCCCAAAGTCACAAATAGTTGAATTCTCGACAATCGTTGGATCGTGTTATTATTTTTGCTTCAAAGATGGATCGTTATATGAAGTCAAGATACTCGAGGTTTATTTGGGGAATCTCACTTCGAGAGAATTGAGAATTGGGAATGACTAACCCAAAGTCTCGAAGGCCGAAATCAATCTAGACCATTGATCTAGAACTGATCATAGTCATTGGATCAAATATTCACGAGATATTGAAATAGACGAATTCCTGATGATCATTGGATCATGTTAAGATTTTTGTGTCAAAGAAGGATAGTTATATGAAGTCAAGTTACTCGAGGTTTATTAAGGGAATCTCACTTTGGGAGAGTTGAGAATTGGGAACGAATAACCCAAAGTCCTGAAGGCTGAAATGAATCTAGATCATTGATCTAGAACTAATCACATTTGTTAGATCAAGGATTCATGAGATCCTGAAATAGCCGAATTCCCGATGACCATTGGATCGTGTTAAGATTTTCGTGTCAAATAAGGATCGTTAGATGAAGTCAAGTTACTTGAGGTTTATTCGGGGAATATCACTCTGGGAGAATTGGGAAGTGGGAAAAATGAATAAGCCAAAGTACTGAAGGCCGAAATGGATCTACAACATTGATCTAGAACTGATCACAGTCATTGGATCAAGGATTCAGATGAATGTACGATCATTAGATACAGGAGGAGGACATGTGACACATTAGGAAATCCACGTCAGTAAAGACCACCTCAGCAAGGACATGTGGCACAGTCAAATGGTGACAAGTGTCAAGGTCTAGTTGGAATTTTAGGTACACGTAACTCACAAATCTAATTGACACGTGGAAAACACTCGGACAGTGCCAAGTCAATAGTGACATCAACAAGTTACGTCACTCCAGGATTTTTTCCTTCGGGGGAAACCAACAATTACCTGAAGCATTGAAGGTCGAAGTCAATGCTAACCATTGATCTAATATCCTCCATATTCTCACATGATCGTTAGATCAAAACATAGTGGAAATATGACATAAGCACTCCCATGTTGACCACTTCGGCGATGACCAACTCCGGTGGAAATTGGAACAACAATTACCCTGACCTCCAAACCCCTGAAGTCCCAAAGTCCCGAAGTAAAAAGTGGTTTTCCATACCAAACTTTTACTAAGTCATAATCATTGGATTAAGCAGTGGAAGGATAGTGTAAGGATCAAATCTAGACCATTGATTTGGTTCCAGGAATCACGCCAACCATCGAATCAACCCTTGTTATAGGCAGCCACTTCGGAGAGTTGAAACTCTGGAAGATTGGATGAGAGAGAAATCGCCTAAAGGCCGAAGTAGCGGAGTACTAGGTTCCGGCCCCTGGTCATGTGTTACGAACACATAAGCAATTAGGCATTGGGAACATCAATTAAATTAATAAGCCCGTGGTTTTTCCCATATGGTCATGTGTAAATGGTTTGAAGGAAGCGCCTCTGCAGAATTCAATTTCTGCAATATTTTCAGAGACATGGAATCGAGTTAAAAAAAAATCGATCCATATCATTGATCGATTTATGAAAAACACTCTAACTAATTTGAAAATCCTTGACAATAATGTTTGAATAATAATGAAGAAAAACATACATTATTTTTTTTAATCTAAATAAAGAGGTGTGATGGTCCAAACAAAGGGACACAATGATTCATATCTCACACTAGTTTGGTGAATATATAAGCAAGGAAGAACGATGAATAATAAGTGTCTATGTAGTCTAGATCAGAAGATCAAAATAGCAACAGAGTCTAAGAAGAAGAACGAATGATTCTTATGAAGTGAGGGTGGAAGGGAGGAGCATGGAAGGATTCATATCATTTAATAAGTAAGTTTCATTTAAGGGAGTTGGTGCTTCCTAGGGTTGGTGCCCTGAAGAAGGGTATTTTTGTCTCCTAGAGTTGGTGCTCTAAAAAGGATTGGTGTCCTTCACTATTTTTCATAAAAGCCTTGTAATTCCTATTAATTATATCTATATAATTGATTTTACAAACAAGTCTATTGTTGATCTATTGTGGTAATTAACAAATATAAAAGTAACTGCTAATTGTTGAAAACGGGTAATACTAATTCACCCCCCCTCTCAGTATTCCAACAAAGATACCACTAAGTATAACTAGAATAAGATTCATAATGCAACTCTAACTAAGATCTAGTTAGGAGACACTCATTAAATGAGATTTTGGGGAACAAAGCGACAAATAAGAGATAAAATACGAATACATTGGGGAATGTGAGGGAAATTGGATTTAAATAAAATAAAAATTGTAATTACTTGTGCAACTTGGGGAGAGTGTGACAAGTGTGTGGGTGAATAATACTAATTAAATTAATTAAAAAGATAATTAATTGTGCATGAGGAAATGTGTCATTTGGGATATTTCTATAAAAAAAAATGGTGTAGAATGGAAATGCATCTCACTTTGGATGGCACTGTTATGGTGCCAAAATTATTTAACTATATTTTACTTGTGAGAGTTGGGATACCAAGCTTGTATAAAGAGTGGAAGCTCTACTTTGCAAGGCAATCCTTGGAGCTATTGTTTGTTGGTTTATTTTGTGTGGCCCCTTTGCAGCTTGGGAGGCTAAGGGGGAAGAAGAGTACCTCTAGAATTAGCTAGGAGGTACCGGTGAAGTCTCTATGATTAGAAAGTGGGAGAAAAGAAGAAGCACAAGCCACATTGAAGGATATCCTCAAGTCTCCATCTCCATCGGTTCTGGTATTTGTATTCTTCAAATTTGTAATTTTAATGAGAGTAATTTGTAATTAGAATATAGATGGTGTGCTTCCAAATTGATTTAAAATTCCCAAATTTAGTAAATTATGTTGTTCATTGCCAGATTAAATTACAATTTTTAGAGTTCGGAAATTTAATTATCCGCTATCATTTCATTTAGTAAAATCGGATATCGAAACTTCCTAGGATTCACTGCTTTTAAATTTGCATACTCTGTGCTCATAAATTAATTGAATGATTGCACTTGAATTTTTACATTCTCAAATTACTTACTCTATTATGATCAATGCCATATTAAATTATGGACCATGAATTTAGAGAATTTTGTTGTTCTGTGTCATTTTATCCGCTTTTCCAAATTAGGAAATTTATGTGGTCTTTAAAAAATTGTTGGCAAGTCCAGAATGTTAGTTTTTCCTAATCAATTTGTTTTTTTGTGGTTGGAAACTACATTATGGGGTCATTTCAATGAACTTGCCAACCCTGAGCTACATTTGAATGGACTATGTTAAGTCACATGTAGTTCAAAATTTGAATTTAAGAGTAGCTATTATTTTACTGGAATCTGAAGTTTAGGTTTTTTTCTTTTTTTAAATGGTTGATGTAAATCTATGGTAATTTGAGTTTAAATTCATTTTAATCGTTACTTAATTTATTTTCATTCCTAAACTAAATTTTAGGGTTGTCATCAATTTGATTACAGAGCCTATTTTCTAATATTTAATTATCATTGCCCAATTTTTTGGTAGATTTCGAATGCAATTTTTGTTAAATGTTGTCAAGAATACATCCTAAATTTTTTGTATGATCATTGTGAACCTATCACAATGAGACTTACCGTGAGTAAAAATCATTGTTAATTATCCTAACCTGTAGCATTCAACCTTAATTTCTTGAGTGTGATGTCCAGGAGGCGCCATAACTTATTTTCTTGTTGTTTCTCCCAAATAAAAATGTAACCCAAATTTTGAGTTTTGTGTTCGCTACCAAACTCATTTCCAACCCATAATTTAGGATTTTTTTGTTCACTGCAAATTAAAAATTTAATACTTGATTTCATAGTTATTGAATACCGTCGAATGGATACTTAATAGATTCGATGAATGTCACCTGATCGTTTCCCAATCAAATTCTAAATTCTGAATTTAGGAAACTGTATGGATAATTAATTTATGTGCAATTCGATGAATTAGAGAATGTATAGGGTCTTTGCTTATTTGTACAGGTCTTAGAATTTGAGTTTCATTCGGTTACTATACATTTCGTTTGTATTTATGGAAAACTGAGTTTGTGTAATCTCTGCCTTGGATTTTAATTTTTCAAAATTTCAATTTGATAGAGTTGTAGTTTAAAATTGAATCATATCTTGAGTTTGAACTTCTTTGGGTCTCTTCAAAGTAAATTGAAAATTCGGACTTAGATTGTTATACAACCATTGTAAAAGTAATTTTTCAAATTCAATTTTATTAGGTGTTATAATCGTTGTTGAATTAGTTTCCTTCCAGAATAATTTGTAGGGTCTTAGCCAATTGGTAACTTGCAATTATGGAAGGTGAATTCAGTTTAATTGTTGAATTCATTTCACAAAGTTTGGAGGTCTTGTTGGAATACTGAGAGGGGGGGGTGGTGAATCAATATTACCCTTTTTCTACAATTAGCAGTTACATTTTATATTTTATTGATTATCACAATGAATCAACAATGAATTGTATGCAAAATCAATTATATAAATATATTTAAAAATAATTACAAGTTTTATAAAGAATAGTGAAGGACACCAATCCTCTTTAGAGAACCAACTATAGGAGACACCAATCCCCTTATTTAGGTAACCAACCCTAGGAAGCACCAACTCCCTCGTCTTTGGGGAACGGACCCTAGGAAGCACCAACTCCCTCGTCTTTAGGGCACCAACTCCCTTGTATTTAGGGCACCAACCCTAGGAAGCACCAAATCCCTTGTATATTACAATTTTCTTAGTAAGGATATGAATCCTTCCATTCTCCTCCTTTCCACCCTCACTGCATAAGTATCTTCAACTTTCCTTCCTAGAATCTACTTCTGCTTTTGATCTGGGTGGCAAAGACATCTTCTTCTCACTACTCTTTCTCGTTTATATATTCTTCCAACTGGTGTGATCTATAAAACATCGTGTCCCTTTGTTTGGTCCATCGCACCTCTTCATTTTAACATTAACATAATATATGTTATTATTCAAACCTTACCGTGAAGGATTTTCATAAATTGATCATAGATATGGATCAATTTCATCTTTTAACTCGATCCCAAATCTCTACAATTATTGCATAAACTGAGTTCTACAGAGGTGCTTCCTTCAAACCTTTTTCATATGATCACAAGCATAGAACCATGGGCTTACCAATTTAAGTGCTGCTTCATTTTACCCTCATTTCTCTATTCCATATGACTGCAAGTGGTGACCAGTCGCTAGGCTAAATAAGTGCTTAATCACTTGTCAAGATCAATGGTCACATTTTAATCGCATGATGAGATGGATGACTTTTGTTACTTTGGGAATTCATCCTTCATGACTTTGGGACTTAGGTCATTTGTTGGTGGTGAAACTCCCAAAGTAAAACTCCTGGAGTGATGTAACTTATTGAAGTCACTTGTTGACATGATAGAGATCGAGTGGATGCCACGTGTCACTCAGATTTGTGATTTACACGTACCTGAACTTCTGATTTCATCTTGACACTTGTCATTATCTAACAATGCCATGTGTCATTGTTGATGTGGTCTGTTGACGTAGATCTCCCGATGTGGCACATATTCATCTCTTTGATCAAACAGTCAAGATATTATCCAAAATGTATCTTAGATCGACGATTGAGAGTGACCTCGAAATTTTGGCCTTCAGGACTTTAGGTAATTTGATCTCTCCACTTCTCAATTCTTCCAAAGTGAGATTCCCCGAAGTGTAACCTCCTCACAACTTTTAACCTGAAATGAATTTTGTTCATTGATAATGATCTTAGATCGATGGCTTGATATGTCTGTGATGTTGCTTTGCCTTGGTTTAAATCCAACAACTCTTCTTCTTTACTTATCCTATCCTTCCACTTTAAAATGATCCAACCGTTGTCTGGAATTCAGGTATTCGAGATCTCAATCCTTTCTTATCATATCCTTCCACTTAAAGTGATCCAACGACTGTCGAGAATTCGGATATTCGAGATCTCAACCCTTTTTCCTTTCTTATCCTATCCTTCCACTTAAGTGATCCAATGGTCGAGAAGGCTCTCGAAGTATATCAATGATCAAGGATGATTGTGGGGTCCTCAACTAGCATGACTTTTAAGACTATCGTCGAGTTTCACAATGGAAACCACTCATTGGTAGTGGAACTGATGCCAACCGTAGATCTATTGTCAGGTGACCATCGACGGTCGATGTGGATCGCAGAACCACAACTTGTGAGTGGTTTAATTCATCACCCAAGCTCCTCAATTGAATTTGTGTGATTGTTGGTGAGTCAACCACACTCATCGATCTTTGAATATATAAGATTTGACAATCCTGACTAATTGCAGGATTGGAAATAACATGTTGTTCAATTATCCTTTCGCTCTCTTCAATCTATCCCTATCGTTGATCTAGCTCTTGTGTATCCAATGGTCATGACTTATTCTGATCGTTTGGTGGATCAACTATAGTCATTGATCTTTGAGTCGATGAGATATAACAATCTAGAATAATTGTGGAATTGGAACGTATAGTTTAATTCTCCCCTCGTGCTCTGCAATCAATCCATGTCGTCGATCTGGCACTTACGTATCCAACGGAGCTGGTTTGTCCTGTGGGGATTTTGATCCCGATCACATTTTTGCATTGTGCTTTCCCTTCTGAGATTCATGTGCATCATCGAATATTGACATTAATGACAGTATGTCCAACAATATCCCCCTTTTTCATTGAGGGAAACACTCTAACTTCATACATACTCCCCCTATGATGATGCTTTTCTCTATGAATTTACTCCCCCCCTTTGACATCAATGGAAAACGGTTGCTCCCCCTAGGGTAATGCTCCCCTGACTATTCGATTTTTAATGAGGTTTTTGAATTACTCCTAATTTCTGTCGGAGATTTTCAAAAGTACTCATGGGTAGCGGTTTTGTGAAAATGTCTACAATTTGTTCTTTGGTGTCTACATGCACTATTTTGACCTCCTTTTGGGTAACCTGATCTCTTTAAAAATGGTATTTGATTGGTATGTGTTTAGTTTTAGAATGCATCACTATATTTTTAGATATACTTATGGCACTAGTGTTGTCACAGTTAATAGTAATAGGATTTTTCTATTTTATTTGAAGGTCTTCTAAATTTTGTTTCATCCAAAGGACTTGTGTGCAACAAGATGCAACAACAATGTTTTCTGCCTCTAATGTAGAAAGAGATGTGGATGTTTGTTTCTTTCTTGACCATTCCACTAGAATTTTTCCTAAGAAAAATGCTCCTCCCCTGGTGCTTTTTCTATCATCTATGCTACTTGCCCAATCAACATCAGTATATGCAGTTAGGTTGAAATTTTTATCTTTTGGATACCACAATCCAAGTTCTAGGGTGCCTTGAAGGTATCTGAATATTCTTTTTACTACTTTTAAGTGAGTTTCTCTAGGTGTAGATTGAAATCTCCCCACAAGTCCTACAACCAGCATGATGTCAGGTCTCATTGTTGTTGAGTAGAGTAAACTTCCAATCATTGATCTATACATTGTTTGATCCACTTTGGGTGAGTCATCTTCTAGACTTAGCTTACATCCAGTGACCATGGGAGTACTCATGGGTTTACTTTCTTCCATTTAAAATTTCTTCAGCATGTCTTTAATATATTTTGTTTGTGAAACAAATGTTCCATTTTTTATTTGATTTACTTGTAAACCTAAGAAAAATGAAAGTTCTCCCAGCATAGACATTTCAAAATCTTCTTGCATTTTAGTTGCAAATTTTCTTCTTAATGTAGTGATATTACTCCCAAATATGATGTCATCTACATATACTACCACAACAATCATGTTTTGATCCTCAATTTTGATATATAGGTTGATGTCAGTAGTCCCTTTCTTGTATCCATGTTTTTGTAGATACTGATCAAGCCTAGAGAACCATGCTCTGGGGGCTTGTTTAAGACCATATCGGGCCTTTTTTTTCAATTTTCACACATAGTCCTGGTTTTCTGATAAAATGAATCCTTTTGGTTTCTCAAAGTAGATTTCTTCTTCTAATGTTCCATTAAGGAATGTTGATTTGACATCCATCTCATATATTTTGAAATCTATGAAGCATGCAAATGCTAGGAACATTCTGATGGCCTCAAGTCTTGCTATAGGAGCGAAGGTTTCTTCAAAATCAATACCTTCTACTTGGGAATATCCCTTGCATAATAATTTGTCTTTGTTCTTTATAATTTCCCCATTTTCACTTAATTTGTTCTTGAAGATCCATTTAGTTCCTATGACATTCTTGTTCTTAGGTCTTGGAACTAGTTCCCAAGTCTAATTCTTTTCTATTTGATCTAGTTCTTCATTCATTGATTTTATCCAATATTTACTTTTTACAGTTTATTTAACTCACTTAGGTTCATATAAGGATAGCATTTCTTTTTTTGGATCAAATGTTAGTTTCCTTCTTGTTTCTACTCCTGCACTTTTATTTCCAATGATCTGACTTTCAGGATGATTCTTCTTAACTCTTTTAGATGGAGCTCTTAGAAAGGGAGTTTCTCCATTGTCTTCTTCATCAGTGTGTGGTTCATTTTCCTGTATTTCATCATCATTGTCTTATTGAGATTATACATTATCCTCTTCTTGTTGATATTTTTTATCAAAGTCTTGGGATATGCTCTTTTTTAGATCATCTATTTTTACATTTGCACTTTCCACTATTTTCAGTAGTCTGATATTATAACATATGTATGCCTTTTTATTCGATGAGTATCCTAAGAATATTCCTTCATCAGATCTTGGGTCAAACTTTCCTTGGTTGTATTCATCATTCTTTATGTAACATTTACTTCCAAAATTTCTAAAGTGTTTTACATAGGCTGGCCTCCCAAACCATAGTTCATAAGGGGTTTTGTCATGATTAGGTCTCAACTGGGCTCTATTAAGTATGTGAAATGTTGTGTGGATCACATCTATTCATAATTTTTCTGAAAGTTTGGTTTCATTTAGCATATTTCTTGCAGCTTCTTGAACTGTTATGTTTTTCCTTTCTACCACTCCATTTTGTTGAGGAGTCCTGGGAGATGAAAATTGTCTTTTGATACGATGGTTTTCACAGCGAGTGAACTCTTTAGAGGTGAATTATCCTCCATTGTATGATCTTAGAAAATTAATTTTGAGATCTGTTTCATTTTCTACAAGAGCTTTAAATGTTTTAAATTTCTCAAAGGCTTCTGGTTTTTCTTTTAAAAAGAAAATCCAGGTCAGTCTTCTGTAGTCATCAACAATCAACATAAAATAATGTTCACCATAAGTGATTTTGGTTCTGGTAGGTCCACATAGATCTGTGTGAATAATCTCTAATGTTTTTGTTTTGGAATGTTCTTTTGTTTTGAATCTAACTCTTGTTTGCTTTCCTATTTGACAATGTTTACAAATGGGATCTGAAGACTTAATCATTTTTGGTAGGTCGCTAACTACCTCTTTCTCATTGGCTTTGATCAAGTTGTCAAAGCTTAAATGTCCCAACCTTTTATTCCATAACCAAATTTTATCTACTTGGTTTAAAAAACATTTTTCTTCTTTATCTATATTAAGGATGTACACATTGCTAGATGTTCTTGGTGTGACTGCCACTAGTTTTCTAGTTTCCTTGTTTCTGATCTCACATTTATGAGAATCAAAAGTAAGTATGTGACCTTGATCACATGTTTCACTTACACTTAAGAGATTATGTTTGAGATTTTCGACCAGAAGTACATCTTCTGCTTTGGTTTTATTATTTCCTAAACTAACAATACCTTTTCCCAGTATCATGGCTAACATGTTATCTCCAAAAGTTACTTTTCATTTTCATTTATTATTTAACTTAAGAAATGTACTCTGATCTCCAGTCATGTGTTTGGAACATCCATTGTCAATATACCATTGACATCACTGATTTCTTTCATATAAGGCTACTTTGCACTCTGTTTGTTTTTTCTTCCATATTTTTTGATCAATAGGAATATTTATCCTTTTATCATATTTTGGCAATCTACATTCACTGGTTTTGTGACCATAGTTGTTGCATTTTTGGCATTCACTATTGAAGTTTTTCAAAGGAGAAAATGAGTTGTAGTTTCTCTTCTCTATATTTTACCTATTGTTCTTATATCTATGGACATTTCTATTATTGTATTGTCCATAAGATTTGCAGTGTACTGCCTTATGTCCAAAATTATTGCAAGAGTAACAATATCCAATGAATAGATATTTATTAATGGGATTCCTTCTAGTGATTGTGTTCTTCTTGTCATTTATTACTTTAGTAGGGAATGTTGATTTATGTTTATGTGGAACAGTGTTCAATGGTATCATATTTACCTTATTATATTCTCTTCTTAAGGGTTCCCTTAGTGAATTTTTCATAGTATTTGCATAACTAATTTGTTTCTTGACAGATCCTTGTAATGTAGCAATTGAGTCTTGAGTGTATCCCAAACCAGTCTTGTTTTTTGGTGACCTTTGACTACTGCAAATTTCATCCAGTATTTTTGAACTATTTTCAAATTGAGATCCCTTATTTTATTTCTCAATTTCACCTTTTAGCATCTTAATATCATCTTCTAGTTTCTCACATGCTTGTTTTTTATCACTAAGTTGTTTTAAAATGATTTCTTCAGTTTTATTAGCTTCTAGGAGCTGGGACTGCAAATCATTGATGGTTTGTTCTGACTCCTTGAGGGTTTTGGAAACCTCCCTCTCTCTTGATTTAGTAGCTTCTTTAATCTCTAGAAGCTCTCCTCTTAGTACCCTGTTTTGTTTTTTAGTTTTTCCTAGTTCTTAAATTACACTAAGTATTTCTTCTTCGAAGTTCCCTTCTTCTCCATCTCCTGAATGACTATCATATTGAGTTTTTATCCCCATAAATATAAGCTTTGGTTCATCTTCTTCATTTTCTTCTGATGAGCTACTATCTTCTTGGGTAAAGAATTTTTTTTTTTTTTTTTCTTGTAGAACTTATTTTCATTATTAGTTTTGGTTTTCTTCTTATTTTTTAAGGTTCTTTCGTCATCACTTTCCTTTTTCTTACGATGGGGACACTTATTGGCAAAGTGTCCAATTTTTCCATAGTTAAAACATATTAGAGGAATCTTCCCTTTGTATTTCATTGTCCCTTTCTTGAGTTTCTTTATGAAGTTGGCAGTTTCCTCATCAGATATATCTTATAACTCATCATTGGTATTTTTCTCCTGCTTCATTTTAGATGCTTTAAAGGTTGTTTCCTTTTTTTATGATTTGTCATTTCCTGTTCTCATTTGATATGTTGTAAAAACTCCATGGAGCTGATCAACTATGAGTGTGTCAATATCAAACCTATATTCAATTGAAGAGATCTTGGCATCATATCTCATAGGTAATGACCTTAGTATTTTTTTCACAATAGATCTATCTTCAAGTTCTTATCCTCCTACTCTGATTGAATTGGCCACTTCATCTACCCTATAAAAGTATTCAACAATGTTTTCTTCTTCTTTCATTTTCATATTTTCAAATTGAATTCTATAGGTCTGTAGTTTGGATTCCTTGAATTTGTCATCTCCTTCATATACAACCTCCAACTTTTCCGAGATTTGTTTGGCTGGTTTACAATGCATAACCTTCACACATATGGAATTAGTCAACCCTCCTAGAATTCCATTAACTTCTCTTGATTTGTCATTACAGATTTTCTTTCCTGCAATTTCTTTGGGTGGAGAAGTTGGTGCAATGTAGCCATCTTCAAGAGATTTGCATATATCAAAACCAAGAGCCAACACGAAGTTTTTCATTCTTACCTTCCATAGAGAATGGACTCCTCCATTGAACAATGGTGCTTTGTTGTTAGTCATTCCCTCTTGTTGATCCATCTTCAAGATCTACCTTTCAGTTGTTAGACTGTGTTGAAAGGACCTGCTCTGATACCAATTGTTGGAATACTAAGAGGGGGGAGGGGGGTGAATCAATATTACTCGTTTTCTACAATTAACAATTACTTTTTATATTTTATTGATTATCACAATGAATCAACAATGAATTGTATGCAAAATAAATTATATAAATATATTTAGAAACAATTACAAGTTTTATAAAGAATAGTGAAGGACACCAATCCTCTTTAGAGAACCAACTCTAGGACACACCAAACCCCTTCTTCAGGGAACCAACCCTAGGAAGCTCCAACTCCCTCGTCTTTAGGGCACCAACTCCCTCATATTTAGGGAACCAACCCTAGGAAGCGCCAACTCCCTTGTATTTAGGGCACCAACCCTAGGAAGCACCAACTCCCTTGTATTTTACAATTTGCTTAGTAAGGATATGAATCCTTCCATGCTCCTCCTTTCCACCCTCACTGCATAAGTATATTCAACTTTCCTTCCTAGAATCTACTTCTTCTTTTGATTTTCTGATCTGGGCTGCAGAGACACCTTCTTCTCACTACTCTTTCTCATTTATATATTCTTCCAACTGGTGTGATATATGAAACATCGTGTCCCTTTATTTGGTCCATCGTACCTCTTCATTTTAACATTAACATAATCTTTGTTATTATTCAAACCTTACTGTGAAGGCTTTTCATAAATTGATCATAGATATGGATCAATTTCATCTTTTAACTTGATCCCAAATATCTGCAATTATTACAGAAACCAAGTTCTACAGAGGCGCTTCCTTCAAAACTTTTTCATATGATCACAGGTTTAGAACCATGGGCTTACCAATTTAAGCACTACTTCATTTTACCCTTATTTCTCTATTCCATACGATCGCAGGTGGTGACCAGGCACTAGGATAAATAAGTGCTTGATCACTTGTCAAGATAAACGGTCACATTTTAATCGCATGATGATATGGAAGGTTGTCGTTACTTCGAAACTTCTTCCTTCGTGACTTCGGGACTTAGGTCATTTGCTCATGGTGAAACTCTCGAAGTAAAACTCCCAGAGTGACGTAACTTTTTGATGTCACTTGTTGACATGATACGGGTTGAGTGGATTCCATGTGTCACTCAGATCCATGATTTACACGTACCTGAACTGTTGATTTCATCTTGAAAATTGTCATTATCTGACTGTGACATGTGTCCTTGCTGACGTGGTCTATTGACATAGATCTCTTGATGTGGTACATATTCATCTCTTTGATCAAATGATCGGGATACTATCGGAAATGTATCTCATATTGACGACGAAGATTGACTTCAAAATTTCAGCCTTCAGGACTTCGGCTAATTTGATCTCTCCACTTCCCAATTCTTTTGAAGTGAGATTCACATAAGTGTAGCCTCCTCACACATTTTAACCTGAAATGAATGTTGTTCATTGATCATGATCTTAGATCGATGCCTTGATCTATCTACGATGTTGCTTTGACTTGGTTTAAATCCAACGAATCTTATTTTTTTCTTATCATATCCTTCCACTTTAAAGTGATCCAACGATTGTTGGGAATTCGGGTATTCGAGATCTCAGTCCTTTCTTATCCTATTCTTCCACTTAAAGTGATCCAATGACTGTTGGGAATTCGAGTATTCGAGATCACAACCCTTTTTCCTTTCTTATCCTATCCTTCCACTTAAAGTGATCCAATGGTCGAGAAGGCTCTCGAAGTAGATCAACGATCAAGGATGATTGAGGGGTCCTCAACTAGCATGACGTTTAAGACTATCGTCGAGTTCCGCAATGGAAATCGCTCGTTGGTAGTGGAACTGATGCCAACCGTAGATCTATTGTCGGGTGACCATCGACGGTCGATGTGGATTGTGGAACCACAACTTGCGAGTGGTTTAATTCATCACCCAAGATCCACAATTGAAGTTGTGTGATTGTTGGTGAGTTAACCACAGTCATCGATCTTTGAATCTATAAGATCTGTCGATCATGAATAATTACGGGATTGGAAATAACACGTTGTTTAATTCTCCTTTCATTCTCTGTAATCTATCTCTGTTGTTGATATGGGGCTTGTGTATCCAACGGTCATGACTTATTCTGATCATTTGGTGGATCAACCATAGTCATTGATCTTTGAGTCAATGAGATCTGACGATCTAGAATAATTGTGGGATTGGAAATAACATATAGTTTAATTCTCTCCTCACGCTCCACAATCAATCCCTGTCATTGATATGGCACTTGCGTATCCAACGGTCTTGGTTTTTCATGTGGGGATTTTGATCTCAATCAAGTTTATGCACTGTGCTTTCCCTTCTGAGCTTCATGTCCATCATCGGTTGTTGAAATCAATGAAAATACATTAATGAAAGTATGTCCAACATGTATGATTTTGTTGGTTACTATGAATCTAACTATGATATGATATTAAAATTTCACATGTCTTTGGAATGATAGTGAATTTTGAAAATTTAGGAATCTCTTGGCCTTTGTAATTAAATTGAAAATGAAGTTTAAGATTTTATTGATTGTTGCAAAAATTATTGTTGATATCGAATGTGGATTCGTTATGTTTACTATAGTTACAACTTGTAAATGTGGGAAATAAATATTAAAAGAGATGTGGCATTAGTTACAGATATGGTTGAAGTTTTGTGGAACGTTTTTTAAATAGTTAAGCACATTTGGGAACTAGAACTGGGTATAGTCATTGTCGAAATATGATACAGAACTGGAAGCTTAACTCAAAGCTAAGATTGTTGTGTTGACAAAAACAAAATAATAGAATGCTAGAAGATATATTTTAAACTGTGAAGTATATATATATATATATATATATATATATATATATATATATATATATATATATATATATATATATATATATATATATATTTAAAATTCTTGTTCACTGTCATTTTAAATTACGACCAGAATTTAGAAATTAATTTGTAGCTTCCAAATTAATTTATGATTTTGGAATTCGGAATTCTGTTTGAACGTTGCCAAATTAAATTTCCTTGTTCATCTCTCCTTGTTTCGTTGCCATCAATTTGATAACCTGACATCAGAAATTTTAATTAGCATTTCATATGTTCCCATTCTTTGTAGAGTGAAGTGGTACTTCCAATGATTTTTGGGCATAACATATGCAACAATAGGTACCATTTAGGTACCAGTTTAACTCATCTCCTGGTTGGGATAAACGACCCTTAAGTTAGTTGAACATTAAAAGAGAATATTTTAAGGTTATTATAAAACTAATAATAATAAGAGTGATACTCATTTAGGAAAATTGATCAAGAGGTTAAGCATCAATTTAACTTAGGATGTATTTTTAAAACAGTAAAAGAGGTAATAATTTGGGATACTCTTTAGGAATTTTAAGTTATAACTTTAATGATATATTATAGAATGAGACTTAAAGAGATTAAGTAATCATGTTAGGTATGCATAATATGATTTTTTAATATTTTCAGAATCACTACTCAAATTTTACCAATTAAGAATTGTTGTTGACATTTGTGATTAGAGGTTGAATTATGTGAAATTTGTGAGTCTAACTTGAAACAAAATTGATTATTTTTCATTAAGATTAGTATGTGTATTATATGAAAATTTTAGTACTTTTTGGCTAGAGAACTTAATGTGTGGATTCATCACATGCCTGTTAAGTGGAATTTATTTTTATGCTTCACGATAGATGTTATAATATGTTCTTTCTTGATACATGTGAATATTGCTTAAATTATTGTTTAATCATAGTAGACTATACTATGTGCTTAAAGAGTTTATGATGGGTATTGTTGTTGATTTAGCCACGAAATGTGGAGTATGATTGTGGTTAATGGAACTAGATATCTCCTTGTTATTTAGAACGATCGCTAGTCCTGAGACCTTAAATGGTCAAAATAAATCAGATGAATCCTAGACTTGAGCATTGATTATGATTCTTGGAGGTGCTAACCTTGCAGGATAGATTGGGCGGGTAGTTATCTTTATGTGATATGGTTGATATTGAATAATAGTGATTTTGTATTCAAATTCTTGTTATGTGGTGATGTGATGATATCGAATGTGTAGTTAGTAATGTATATCTTATCGCATATCTTTTTTCCTCACAGTTTTTTTCAAAAAAAAAATTACCTCTACTACTCATTTATTTTGATGTTATAACGGAGGGGTCGTTACAAGTGTACTCATCTTTTAGTTTGTTCTTGATCAGAATAGGTTAGCATACAGTAGAATATAAATTCATCTTAATACTGTGATTAATTATCTTATTTTATAAGTAGTTCTTTATAATTTTAATTCATCCGAGAAACTTCGGTTCTCATATTCATATTTATTTAGCGTATTATTTAGATAGGTAACCAGGCCAAAATCTAGTCAGAAATTTCATCCCAAATGAGAGTGGGTCTAATTGGGACCTTCCATCAAGTGTTCTCCCTCATTTTATTGACATGACATATGGACTTGTCAACACACTAGAAGGATAACCTATGCCCTTGAATTTGACCATATTCTCAACACAAGACAATGCTTCTACCAGTTAAATGAACTAGAGGAAGAAATGATGCTTGCACAAAATCATTAGGAGACTCAAAAGAACCAACATAAAACTTACCATGACTGACATATTAAAATTAAGGATATCAATTCCATAGACTTGGTACTTTTATATGACAGTCGAGTAAAGGGAAAGCCTCAAAAACTAGAAATTACATGGTTGGGTCCTTATGTGGTCAAGGACATTCGACTGACATGAGTAGTGCAAATAAGGACCTTACAAGGGATTCAAGAAACTAGTCAATGGGGCCTACTTAAACAAATACCATACATAGCAGTCTCAAATATTGATGGTGAAAACCTCTTCTGGGGTGCCAACAGGATGCGACTAGGTCAAAAAACCCCTCGAGGCAGCCTAACTTGAAGACAAAAATAAAAGAAAAAATAGAATAAAAAAGGAAAATATGATAAAGTAATAAAAGTAAAAGAAATATTAATAAAGACAAAAGAGAATTTAAGAAAGAAAAAAAAAATCAGTTATCAAAATTAGGTACAAAATTGTTCGACGATTACAAGTTATATGACTGACTCATACCACCCAAAGAATTCATTCAGATCGCCATATTTGAATATGAGAAGAGAATAGAGCCACTGTTCATCATTAAATTCAATTTGAGAAGTAAAGTAGAAATCGAAAGAAAATTCAACAGCAAGGAAAGACTTGCACCATTTCTTAAACACACAGACCAAACATTCCACTGCAAGAGAAGCACAACATTCAGTCGAACAAGAAACCCCTAAATCAAGCAAGCATGAACTCTATAGATAAAGAGAGTGTGAAATATATAAAACAAGCGAGCGTAGAGAGCGTAAAAATATTCAATCAAATTAAAAAAGAAATCATTCCTTTAGAAAACCAAATATTAATCAAGTCGATAAAACAAGGGAAACCAACTTGGTCAAACAACTCGATTGGAGGTCTTCGACCAAATGGAAGAATGAAAAAATGACCAAGATACAAAAGTGAATAAAATAACGAAAGTTGACCAAGTTAGGTGCATTCCTCGAGAAAATAGGACCAAATTAATCAAAAAAACTGACCATAGAGAGTGTTTTAATATTATTAATGCTCAATGGGACAAGTTTGATCGCCACACCATGATCGACACAAACATCCCTTCACATGAACAAGTAATTGCACCTGAAATAACTATCGAGGTATGTGAATTAATGATATTGTTGGACAAATTAATGTCCCTGATCCATCTCTCGCCTATAAATATGGATGAGGCATATGACTACATCTCACTTTTGTTCACATTCGAGAACCTGAGTAATTAGAGTATAGAAATTGAAGTTGTGCATCCAACTCCAAATCTTCATAATTCTCAAATCAACCAACAGGAAATCGTAGACATTCCAATAATGAGAGGACATGTAGAGGACAAGGAAAAAATCCAAATTCAACAAAGCGGGTGCAACTGAGATGGAAGCATGCATGAAAAAAAATTGCAAGGCTTGAATAGAAGAAATTGATTGGTATCAGTACTGGCATAATTTCACTACGTGGAGAAAGAAATCTGGTGTATGGAAGGATAAAAAAAAATCCTACACCATGTAATTATTCGACACTTCTGGGTGCCCCTCAAATTACAGAGCTCGACAACTAGAAGGAAGAAGCTGCAAAGTTTATGGTCAGTCGATACCATAATGGGAATCTATGGTTAGACTACCAAGTTGGTGTTGAAATACATATTATTTTGGTATTAAACTTAGACTAAATTAGATTTCATCCTCCTATAAATATCCAACAGCCATACAATTGTTCTTTATTAGTTGAAACACTATTAACTAAGTTCTGAAATAAAATTGCAATGGAAATAAATTATGAACAACAAACATTAACTCTCATTTGGCATAAAAATCTGTGCATAAACACTTGAAGAAATACACAGAAAATGTGGACAGTTTTGAGGAGAAAGAATGCATCCTTTATTCAGCTTAAGGAAAATTTATGAGTACAACAACAGTTTATATTCAACATTAATACCCCGTAAAATCACCCTATCTGAGCAAAAACAACTTTCATTTCCTTAGCAAAACAGTCTGAAATCAAACATTGACTTCCAGTACAACCTGTATGGACTATACAGCCACTAACAACAGACATAAACTCGGTTTTTCGTGCCCAAAAAAGGTGCAGATCCATACCTCATTGTACGGATTTATCAACAACAACAACAACAACAACAAAAAAAAAAAAAAACCTAGAAATCTGTGCCAATACCTAGGATCTATTTATGTTCTTGGATGTTGTTGCAAAACTATCAAACTTGTTGTATGGCCTCCTCCAATCTGTATTGTATGACCTCTTTAATGTTGAATCTGTCTAGAAGTGTGTGCCAATCCCTCTCTTAGGGATGCATTCCAACTTCTTCCTGTTGAAACTCTTTCCCTCCTAGCAAAGAAACCCTCTTGGTATGCGTGCCCCTTCACATTCCCTCAACCTCTCCTCAAAAGTGCACCATCCTTCTCCTAATGAGCTACCTTTTATCGAAATTTCAAATATAATTTCCCTGACCCTTGGTATTCCAATGAGATTGATGGTCAAGATTAGATCTTTCCCTCATGAGATAAATGAACCAGACTTAATAATTCTTTGAGGTCACTTAACTCATTAAAGTGTCCCATAACATAATAAAGTCACTTTTACTTTAAAAAATTAAAATACCCAACTTTATAAAATCACTTTATAAACTTACTTTATAAAAACGTATTATAAGGTTACTATGAGAAAGTGTGCTTGGTCACTTCCGCATGTTGAGCGCTGCCAATGCAGAAGTACCTTCAAGCTACAAAATTTCAACACTCCCTCTTAACGAGAGAGGTACTTCTGGTATCACCACCAGAATTAGTCTCCATCTCATCATCTTCTTTAGTTGCTCCCTCTGTACTAGAATTCGTTGCTCCTTATGAACATGAAGCCACTACTCCCACTGCACTGGAAGCCTTTGCTACTATATCTATTATATCATGAATTAAAGGCATGATCCTAGGAGACTGCACACACTCCTGAGCATCCATCTGTGTCGACTCATGCCTGTTGAGTCCTTCAAGAGTTCCGGAAGAAGACTGAGTCTTCTCTCCTGTGCTACATTCCAACTCTCCGACATAAAATATGAGTCCTGAAATCCATTGGATCCCAAAACATGTCAACCCAACAACCTATACAGACCCTCATACCTAAAACCAAGCATCGATGTTCTGTCAACATTTGCTCCCACGGGATATAAAAACACATGTCCATTTTAGAAGACAACTCCAAATCCACTCCCATCCAAAGCTAACACTAAGAGCAAATTAACAGTCAAATATGGAATACATAACACCTCAGAAACCTCTAGAAGACCATCTGAATCTAGTTGGAATCTCACCCTTCCAACCCCCTTTACTGTACGTTGTGGGTTGACTCCACAATTCACTTTGTAGTCTGAGTCTATCTCTATAAGATCGAAGAAAACTGACCTCAACCCAGTCATGTGCTGAGAAGCTCCATTGTCCACAAACCATGACTTAATGTTCTTGAATGCTAGGCACCCACTGCCCATGGGACCAACCATGAGAGATAACTCCTTCTCACATCTCTCAGCAAACTATGCAACTTCTGTTGAAGTTGACACCTATGGTTCCAACTTCTTGTTGTTTTTGTTTGAACATTGACTAGCATAGTGGCCAGTCTTGTGATATGCAAAGAATCTCACTTTGCTCATGTCCTTCTTCTCATTTCCCTTTACCACAAGAGAAACAATTTAGTCGCCTGAACCATCCAATTCCTTTTCCTAAGACCCCTCCCAGATCTCCTCTTGCGTAAAATCATCCCACAATATGCTCCAGTCAAGGAGATTCTCTCTCCCCACCACAGACTTCACAAAAACCTATGACTCCTTGGTGAAGCCTTTGGGGGCTATCTGCACCAACTCTGAGTCAGGAATGACTTCTCCAACAGCTTCCAACTAGTCCTTCAACTCTGCAACCTGGATGAGGTAGGTGGCCACACTCTCTCCTTTGGCCATCCTAGCACCATGGAGCTTGTCCCAGAGAGCCATTTTCTAGTTTTCATTCTTTTCCTCATACAAACTTTTCAGTGCATTCCAAATTTCTTTAGTTGTCTTCTTCTCATCCAAGTGTGGAATAAGGTGGTATTTGACCCCATCCAAGATTATTCTATGAGTCTTAGATTCCTTCACCTCATGAACATTAAGAGCTATGGGATATGAAGAAGGTATAGGCACAATGGTGTTTGCAAACAACCATAATTTTTTCTCCTTGATAACACTGCTAATTCTATACTTCCACTATAGGTAATTGGATATCCCCTCCAACCTATCTTCAAACTCGACTCTGGAAGTCATATTTTTCCTCCTAACAAAGAACCTCTTCTCCCTTCTTCAAGCCAATGATCCAACAAATCACTTGTTTTCCCAAGTGTCAAAGCTTCTCACTGCAATTCAAAGAACCTGCTCTGATACCATGTTGAAATACATCTTAATTCAGTATCAAACTTAGAGTAAATTAGAATTCATCCTCCTATAAATATCCAACATCCATACAACTGTTATTTATGAGATGAAACACTATTAACCAAGTTTTGAAATAAAATTGCAATGAAAGTAAATTATGAACAACAGACATTAACTCTCATTTGGCACAAAAATATATGTGTAAAAACTTGAAGATACACACAGAAAATATGGACAATTTTGAGGATAATGCTTTCTTTATTTAGCTTAAGGAAAAAATATGAGTACAACAACAGTTTATATTCAACATTAATACCTTGTACAATCACCCTATCTGAGCAAAAACAACTTTCATTTTCTTAGAAACACAGTCTGAAATCAAACATTGACTTCAAGTACAACCTGTACAGATTGTACAATCACTAACAGTAGAACTAAACTTGGTTTTTCGTTCCCCAAAAAAATAGAGATTCGTAAATCACTCTACGGATTTATCAACAACAGAAACAAAAACACTTAGAAATCTGTGCCAATACCCAACATCAATTTTTGTTCTTGGTTGTTACTGCAAAACCAAAAAACTTGATGTACAACCTCCTCCAATCCATACTATATGACCTCTTTAATGTTGAAGTTGTCTAGAAGTGTGTCACAAACCCTCTCCTAGGGATGCATGTCGACTTCTACATGTTGAAACTCTTTCCCTCCAACAAAGAAACCCTATTGGGATGCATGCCCCTTCACCTTCCCTCAACCTCTCCTCAAAAGTGTGCCCTCCTTCTCCTAATGAGCTTCCTTTTATTAAAATTTCAAATGTAATTTCCCTAACCCTTGGTCTTCCAATGAGATTGACGGTCAAGATTATAAATTTCCCTCATGAGATGAATGGTCACGACTTAATCATTCGTTGAGGTCACTAACTCATTAAAGTGACCCATAACATCATAAAGTCACTTTCATATTAAAAACTTAAAAGACCCGACTTTATAAAATCACTTTATAAAGTTACTTTATAAAAATGTTTTATAAAGTTACTAGGAGAAAGTGTGCTTAGTCACTTCTGCATGCTGAGCACTGCCAATGTAGAAGTAACTTCAAGCTACCAAATTTCAATAGTTGGAATCATGGGAGGAATGATTCATAGGGTCAATAGAATCCCACATAGGGGCACCCCTGTCCCCAAAACCCTAAATTCCAATGACTGGATTCAGGCTTTCACAGGAGGAATCTAGGGCAAAAATTCAAAAGGGGTGTTAATCAACAGAGTAACCAACCTATGGGGAAAATGGACATGTGTAATAGTCTCATGTTTCTTTAAATTCACAGGTCAAGCTTGAGATGTGAATCTTACAATGTTGGAACCCATTGGCCAGATCCTTGAGTGAGGGGTGTAGCTCAACTGGGAAGACTATTTAGTTTAATTAATCAAAAAAAAATACAAGGATTGCCAAGAAAATGGTCGGGCCATAAATTTTGCATCCTTGTTAATATGGCTCACCATGAGCCAAGTCAGTGCAATCGGGGAACCTTCATTCATCTTAAGACAGATGCCAACCATGTACAACTATAAGAGCTTTGCAACATGAGTATTCAGGTCATCCAAATCCCTCCCAAAGAATGTATCACAAAAATGGAGAGTGGAGAAGAAAGTCCGATGAGATTTACCACCAAGTTCTCATATCCAACTAAGTATTTAATCCACTAAGGTTTGGTGTGGAGTCATTGGGGGGTCGACATGAGAAGAACTAGAGTATCATCCAACAAAGTATTAAATTTTTCAAGAGCTCAACAAACAAATGGGGTTTGAAACCCCTATCCCATCAAAGGTATTGAGTGATGACCCAACCATTTTAACACCCCTAAACGATGTAGAAAAAGAAGAAGAAATGGAAGTGGCCCTTTATACAATTCCATTTGTATCAAATTTAGACACAGAAGGAGGCATTCTAGCAAAACACACCCCAACTAATAGAAAATAACAGGAAAAATTCATCAAGGGTAAACACATTATCGACTTCAATGTAGTCCTAGAGGATGTAAACATCATTCGGAAAGAGACATTCAAGTCAGACATTGATCTCGACTTTAATGACCCTGTAATGAGAGAGAAAATTATTTGTTTTACAAACAAATTATCTGAAAGGGAATGACTAAAAGAAAAATAGGCTCGACAAGACAAGGCTATCACCTATAATATTTTGTAGCCAAGCATAGTGATGCAATTTAAAGAAGCTATGGTAACCCTTAATTTGAAGTGTGATGAAGAAAAGAAAACCATAGAAGCTCTAGATAAGCATGTGGAGACAAGAAGACATAAGAAACAAAGGATGGATGATCAATAGGAATAAAGCACAAGTCAGTCGACTCTAATTTCAAAACGTCAATCAACAATTACCCAATATGACCCTAGTAAAAAACCCATTCTAGATAAGTGGCACCAAAATATAAGCACAGTCGACCTTACAAGAGAATCACCACCACCTAAGGCTATTCCAATTATTGAGGAAATAAGAGCAGAAAAGGAGGTACAAAAGAAGAAAAATAAATCAAATAAAGGGCACTGACAAGTATCATCATATGAAACCATCTTAGAATATCCTCCCAATAGCAGTAACGAAGAAATTCCAACACACTCAGGGTCAGACAATGACAATAATACTCTACAAAATGGAGCTATCAAAATATATACAACAATCGAGTCGACTCCACTGGATAAGTTGAATAAAATCTACATTTGAACCCAAAATACGATGGCATCCTCTGACACCACCCAAAAAATTGGCCTTTTCGTCGGATTTTACCTTTGAAAATTTTAATTTTCTTGTTTTTTTTCAAATTGTCCTCGATGATCATCAGATATTAGACTAATAAGGCATTGTCATCGGTTTTTCTACATCTAGGCATTGGATGTTATATGAAAAATGGATGATACAAATGTGGACTTGAAGTGTACGATATATATATATATATATATATATATATATATATATATATATATTATTCCATTTTCTAGTATGTCAGTATATGTTGTAGGAGACGTTTCTTAATTATGACAAAAAACACATTCATTTATTTTCTAGTACATAGCTTTTGTCGGGTTTTGGAGAATTGAGAGTGGTGTGAAGGGGGGGGGGTGGAAAATGAGCTTCCACCTTCACGTGGTTGGCCTCATTCAGTAGATAATATTAAACAATTTTCAAAACAAAGAGAAGATCGGTAAGGTTAATGCGAAAATATGTATATTTCACCTAGTTTGTTATTATATAATATTTAATAACTCGAAAATAAGGTGTGCCTGCTCATGTACTTGAAATTGACGCATATAAATGACATGTGAAGGACTAGATGAATTAATACATAAATATGACATCAAATTTCGATATGAATATTCATGAATCCTCTAAAAATATACAGGATCAAATCCTATTTCATCAAATCTTTGGTTATTTGATCATTACCCAAAAATAAGGCGTGCATGCTCATGTACTTGAAATCGACGCATATAAGTGACATGTGAATGGGGGCAACGTTGAATTTTTTTCAATTTGTGCCTGTATGGAATGAAATTTGACATGGTTATACTAGACTCATGCATTGATAGTATGGGAGGGTTTCTAGACTTAAACAGGACTCGCAAAAACAATTCGACAATCAAACAATGAGCCTATAGAATAATTAATGTGAATGGGTCCAATGTTGAATTTTTTTCAATTTGTGATTGTATGGACTGAAATTTGACATGGTTAGACTAGATGAATGCATTGAAGGTATGGGAGGATATTTGGACTCAAACATGACTCAAAAAAACAATTTGACAATAAAATATTCTTTGGTTACTCTATCTGTCAGTCCCTAAAGTTGCACTTGACTGTAAGAGGGCAAGCTAGGGAATCATTTGTTTATTGCAAGGTATTTTTTAGGTTTTATGATTTGGTTTGTTGTAGAGTGGTTGAAAACTGGTCAAGATTGTAGCATGACATGAAAATCAAGAATAAAACATAGTATATCCCACTGACTGAATAATAGGTAGATACATAGATGGATTAAACCAATTTAAGAAAAAAGAAAGTGAAATCTTCAATATTTCAACTTCACAAGAGTTTTTTGTTTCAGTATATTATAAAGAAACAAGGGTATCAACTTGACCTTATTACTTGAAAATTTATCTCTACAACAAAATCTTCACTGTATAAATTAACATTCAAGAATCAAAAAGTATTGCAATCTGAATAATAAATTCAAGCATGAAGAATGAAATAACAGAGTAGAAAAAAGAAGGTCTAACCATCCATATGCCTTTTCTATTGAGTGTCAATTGAACATAAATGTCTTTTACAAAAAGTTTCTCATGGATCTCCAATTTTTCGACCTCACATCGTCTGTCTTCTGTCTAATTAAACTATCAATAAAACTTCCAAATCCTATTATCTAGATCAACTTTAAATGACTAGAATTGAAAAGTATCCAACTCCTAAAGTAATTCACTCAAAATGAGCTTCTACCCCCCAAAATAGTCCACATCTCAACAGCTTGATATAACAAACATTGCCAGCATTACATTTGACTCTACAAAATAGGGATTTTGTTTGACTCTATAAAATAGATCGAAGTCTTAGCATTTCCCTGATCAAAATGAATAATCTTTTCCATATCTCCTGGAGAACCTTTAAACAAAATTGTAACAAATCTTCATGTTACCTTTAGGATAAAATCGCAGTAGTGGCTTGGGCATTTTTCTATTTGAGCTTCGTGGTTAACACAACATTGTGCCAGTAAAGTCTGAAATTAATTTCCCTGAGTTCCTTAAGAAATGCTCTTTTCTCCTTCTTCTTCTTTTTAAGACTTTGAATCATTTCTTGTTGGGGAGCATTCCACTGTTCAATCTGCACCTTTTCCTTCTTTAATTGTTTTATTGTTTTCTGAAATTCCTTAATATTTTCCTTATTAGTTATTATCTTAACCCTAAATCCTGAACAATCTTCAGAAGGTGCAGTTTCATTCAGATTTAAGGTAACACTAGGTTCCTTGGCTTTAACACTAGATTAATTCTGAGTTATGTTCTTCTTCATAACTTGATGAATCTAAAGCTCCAGGTACATCTGGTAAGTGATCTGAGTCTTCCATGTAATCTTGTTTTTCTTCAGGGAATTCATTGATGCCTTTATCCATCTCTTTAGTTTTTTCTAATCTAGTTGAAGCTCTCGTTATAGGGCTTGTAGGTGGTGTAAGTATTCTCTTTCCTTTGCTGACAGATTTCTTGGGAAATGGGGTCTTTTTTTCTCTTTTCCTGGTACTTGTTTCAACATCCTCAGAATCATCTTCTATGATTATGGTGTTTTCTTCTTTGATTGATGTGTTGAACATTTCCTTTGACTTCATCCTATACTTATTAGTAACCCTGGTCGAATTTCTCCGAGGTTTATGTGATACACACACACCGTTATCATGTTTTCCTTTGATTGCAACACTCCTTTTGTTGGTCGATGGCATTTCAGACTTGACTGTAGTTTGAGCAACGAGATCATTATCTGACTTTGTCTCTCCTTTAACATCTTCCTCAGGAAATATTTCATTTTTGGGCTCCCATCTAGGTCTCTTACTTCTACTTTTCTTAGTTACCTTGATATCAGAAGATTCATCTTTCACAGGGTTTTCATCAGAAATATCTCGACTCTGTTTAATAGTTTTCCTTCCTCTACCCTTTTTCTTCTTAGTGGATTGAGTGATAGGTTTTAAGGATTACGTGAGCCAGTTTTAGGGCTTCTATAATTAGTTTAGGGTAGATATGACTAGGGTTTTAATCAGGACTTGATGGAACAAACTGCCTTTAGCATTAGTGGAAATTGACTGCACTTTCTTGGACATTTTTGTCAAACTTTTAAGCAGAAAATAAGGAAGATTTAAAGGGAAATCACCGTTTAGATGCATCAATATTCTGATATGGTAGATGTAGACCAATGAAAACCTCCCTTCATAGGTGATGTATCTGTGAATCACCACCAGAGCAGTGTTCCATTTGGGTCGAACCCAGCTACGAGGTATTCCCCTTCTCCAATCTAGATTATGCTTATCTGGAAGGAGGAATTGACTTACAAATTTAGTAACCATGTGCTCCTTCTTCCACCATATTTCCCCTCCAACCATGAGCCTGCAAGCCTTTGCTATAGTCTACTCTATCACTAGCATCAACATCTTACCGATTTCGACCTCGTGACCATCGAAGTTTAGAGCGAATTCCATGGAAACCTGCTCATCATAACCTTGAAATGTGGTGAGGAACTCAAACCACTCGGCATCTCTGAATCTTTGGGCCATCTAAGGATAGGATTCAAGAAGTTTGGCACCTTCTGGTTCTATTATGGTGACTTGTCCGCTCCTCTTTGGCGCCATTAAACTCAATTCTACAATCGTCGTCCTCGGGTTCCAACTTCACCACCTGCAATTGTTAGTGTATTATGTTGCTTTGAATGGATACCTGCATTTTCCCCTGCAAGGATGAATTAAGCCAACTTGAATAGGTAACATATAATTATCATCAAGCAACATGTGATTTTGAAATGAACCCTGCGTGTGTGCATAGCTCCATGTCTTCAACCAAATATGAACTTAGAATTGTTGTATTCTCTTTTATAATCTTGAACCAAATCTGAATTTCCAATCGCACTTTATTCTTTTAATTATGCTAACCTTCTCTCATCTTTTTGTGGATAGTCCCCATTGCCAATCATGTTCTGAAAATTGTGGATGATCCATAAACACAAAAATGAAAACTTGAGAAGGAATGACAAATCTCTGAGTACACTCGTGGAACCTTGACTTCGGGCCTTCGGGCTTCAAGGGAAAAGAGGAGTGGAAATTATAATTCATTCGGTGTTCAAAACTCCTGAAGTGGAACCCGACGCTCGGAGCGATGACCAGGATGGATTGATGCTCTTACAAAGCCTCTTTCCATTAAAGAAATATTGTAACAATTGTTGCACCTCCTCTTGCCTCGTGGCCTTAGTGCTTGGCTAGCTTGTGGAATTGTTTGGCACTTGACACCTGTTGCATTTTTTAATTGTTTGAATTTAGGGTATATCCCACATTTGTCGAATGAAAGAGTTCGCAGGTATTTTTATATACCAGCGTTACCTCAATTGTTTGACACATAGTGAACCCCTTTTGGGCCCCCTCGCGAGCTCATCCTCCATGTTTCATGATGCCTTGTGCCTAGGCGCTCAATCTCAGCTGAATTGTGTTGTGTTGCAGGTGCTTGGCTCGGTGCTTTTATTGGAGTTTGGGCCCGTGAGGTAATTGGCCCAATATTTTTTGCATAAAACTCAAATAAGCCTTTTATTTATTATATTTTTCTTTTTACCAAACTATATAAATTAATAATAAAGTATTATTTTAAAATTATATAAAATAATTTTAAAACAATATAATTTATATTTTATTTTATAGAATTGTATCTCGGTTTAACAAAACAAAGGAAACTTGGCATTTTTAAGACCCTTTTCAAAGATCGAGGAATTGCGAACAAAGAGAGATGTGAGGGCCTCGGAAAATTAGATGTGAATCTTTGAAACTTTTGACAAATTCTAATGCAAGGATTTGAGATTTTGATGGTAGAGAAGCTTGAAAAAAATGGAGAAAGCTTTAGAGGTTTAATGCGGCTAAGAAGCTTACGCCAAGCGACACAAGGATTTAAAGCTAGCGCAACTTGACAAAACATTTTGGTGAAAGACACAAAGTTTATAAATTTCAATATTTTTTTCTAACACAAGGACAGACTTAGAAAACATGGAGTTCAACAACGATGCTTTCCTAAATTGGTACAATCAATTGATTGACGCCACCCAAAGGATGCGTATAGCACATGATATTTTAAATTTGCATACAAGTAACATCTCATTTTCTCTAAACCATCATTATGAATTCGTCTAGCCAAGGCATGCAAAGCATTCAGACTTTTATACATGGCCCCTACCATTATATTTGAATGAGGTGATACTGGACAATGAAATCCTTTCTTGGCCAGGACTTAAACACACCTTGCGCAAGTCGGGTGTCCACTATTAATTGCCACCAGAATTTTTAAAGAAGAATAATCCAGCATAAGAAGCAGGGTTGATCTCTGGAAAGGTAGAACAACCCCAGAAGTCACCAATGGCCTATAAATCAAAGGCAGAGGAAGAACACCAGTTGCAGAGGACAAAGAGGCCTTTTCTAGGATATCCCAAGCTTCTGGACAAGGACATCTTCTCAGGTAAATCCATTAATGAAATACTATCTTTTGTATTCATGCAGGAGGTTCCAACCAAGAATCCCAAAACCAGTGTGTCCCCAACAGTCAGCCCAGCTGAAATCATCAACCCCTAGCCTATATCGATTGCGCTACCTCACACCTGAGAAACCACTAGAGTAGCCAAAAGTATTATCCATATTATCGATTACCCTGATTCTAACCCCAATTTACCTTCCATGATAGCCACTAAGAAACAATTGTCGCCACCAATTAAAGATACCATAATCCTCCTACTGCCCAATTCCCTAGAACCTATGCAACTTGATATTCCAGAAAATGTTCCCTTTCAAGAGAGCCAACCATCCACAAAACTAGTACTCACACAACTCCCATATGTGCCCCTCTTAGATACACAGACTTTGAGAATAGAGAGTGTTAAGAACCAAACATCAATATAGCATAGAAAAACCTCAGAGTAAGTACTCAACGCCTTGAAAAAAAGATAATTTCATATAATAAGCCTCTTCGAGGGGGCAACCTCCTTTTACCCCCAAGATAAAGATTGCAAGATGGAGATTCTTGGAAATATTGTTTTTGGATTTTTTATGCTCAGTTTCGATACCCTATCTTTGAAGTCCTTTTTACTTTGAAGACCTAGCTCAAATGGAAGCATAGGATATATGGTTGAAAATATTATAATGAGATATTTCCAATAGTATATGGAACTCCCTCTAACTCCATAGGAATGAGGAGATATGAAATATTTTGTCCAGTCAACCCAACCAGAAAGTACAGGTCAGCCCAGCTAGTTTTACAAGTCATCCCCATAAGTGAACATAGAAACACTATAAATATAGGATATGTTAGAACATAAAATTGTAGGGGGTCAAAAAACACTTTGGTTTTGTTTTATTTAGAGTCATGGGGTTTTATAAGTCTTACGTTTTGGGTCTCTTTTTGTATGACTCAATTTTTTGGTTTTTTATAAGAAAAGTATTGTTTCAGCTTTGGTTTAGAGTCTTTATCTCATGAAACTATTCATCATGATAATAATAATGGTCCTTATGAGTCACACTCTTGATCCTAAACATCATTACCATGACATGGCGTGCCTCCAAGTTGTACACGGGATTTCTTTTGGTCACTCTCAAATCATTTAGATGTTAAGTAAAAAGTTAGGTGTATTTGTTGCCAACTCACCTAAAAGTTCATTGTGTACCTTTGAGTACCTCATGCACTCATATTTCATTATTTCAAATAATAAATGTGTCAAGGGGAATTTTACGGTTTTCAATGCCTTCATTTAATTAGATTTTCAAGGATTTTGTAACAGAATTTATAACAGTATCCTTGAAGTGCGCTATTTGATTTTGAACTTGGTATTGCAAACTGACGCTACAGACTAGCTGAAGAAGATCGGAGTTTGGATGATTTTCAAATAGATAAACTGAGCTTCACAAGCCCCAGCATCAAACCCAGGTGTATCAGGTACTCCTTGATGATCTCCATGATGTTCAAAGGTTGAAAGAGGAATTTATGTTGCTTAATTTTCTAGCATTGTGAACTGTTCAAGCTCATTCGGTGCCAACTCTCAAATCCATTTCTATGGCGCCCTAAAATATGCCCACCAATCCAAATTTTTCTCTTAAAATTACCTTATCCTTTCCTCTACAAATAATCCACTTGTCCCACTGATACCTCAGTGTTGTGAACTTCTTTATTTGACTCTGCATCACTAGCATGTGCTATGAATCCTCTATTTCCAGAATTGATGAAACCCTCATCTTAACAAATTGAATGAGACCCCTATAAAACATGAGGAATACAATCTGTTATCCCCGATTTCTAGGGATGACTAGGAGATCATGTCTCGAGGCCCACAGGTCCTATACATGGAGTACCGAAAGCAGGATTGACCTGAGCATGGCCCTGGAGGGCCCATCTTTCTTCTTCTTCATCAGACTTGTCCTGTCAGCAGCAGCAGCATCCATCACCTTCGGCTTGGACTTGTATCGAAGAAGACTCTTGCTCCATGAGGTACTTGGTCCAAGTATCATGGTATGTGTCATGTTTGATCATTATAACTTTTATATATATGCATCAGATTCCTTTCATTTCTGAAAACTGCTTGGATCTTACACTAACCCACTTGACCATGGTTGGGGGGATTGACAGGGTACCCTAGCAAGCTTGTACCCATAGGTTTTGGTTAGCCACCAAGGGGGATTTTTAAGAGCCATCATCCACTCCCATCATATTATCATTTTTACATCTTATATCCCATTCATCTATCCCATTCCCCTTGTCCGGACATTAGGATGACCTATTTGTGGGGTTACACCTTATCCTGTGGGAAGAAGGGGCTAAAGGCCCAGGGGGTAAAAGAAGTTGGTAAGAGATAAAAGCCATAAAAAATAAAACCTAGAGATGCCTCACCCAGGGATCCCTGAGAAGGCAATAAAAAGCCTCTCAAGAAGAAACAAGAGGGACCCGAAGAAAAATAACAAAACAAGACCTAGCCAAGAGGATGGGGGGTCTCATCACGAGCCAGCCCATTATGTTCATAGGTACCTAGCAGTATGACATTGCCCTTATCTGGATGCCATGCTAGGGCAGTGACCTATGGTTGCATGGCCAAGGGAAAGGGGGTCTCATCATGAGCCAGCCTTATCATCTCTGTGAAAGTACTTGTGGGTAACACTGTCAGCTCTGGTCACCATGCCAAGGCAGTTTCCTCTAGTTAGACCTTGAAATAAAAAGAAAGAAAAAGTAATAAAGAAAAGAAAAAATAAAGGTAATAAAGGGCTTGGAAATAATTGCATCCATGACAGGTACCGCTCGCCTCCTACAAAGGCACCCACGGATAATATCACCCCTGTCTTTCACTATGTCTGGATATCCTTTGACCACACCACCTCATGTTACATGGATTGGATGATATCCTTTGGGAACTTTTCTTTTCTTATGTATGTTGGCCCAATAGGGAATTCTGTCTTTTTCTTTAGCTTTGTATAGTGGGTCATTGTAATGTCTTTGAGCTATTAGATGATATGCTAGGGGTTTTATGCATGCATTTGATAAGATTAATGATGAAGTATGATTGACATTGCTATGATCCCTAGGACTAATTAGCCCATGGAGGGCGAATTTTTTGATGTGCAGGACCATGCCCGACGGACAGGTACCAAGTGGATCGGTACACATGGGGAGATGATTAGTCCGAACCTCCATGGGGCTAAAGATCCCATTAGATGGTTGTTGGGACCTCATCAGGGGCAGAGACAGGATAGTGATTGGTCGAGCCTTTGCATGAGAGAAGAAGAAGGACATTCTCATCCAGGACGCCTTGGTTGAGCCCAACCCTAGGGGGTTGACCCATTGCAGGTGGAACGTGTCCCTCTGATGACCCAGGACATCCTCTAGAGGCCCTTGACATCACCTCCAGTGCATGGAAGTTTGACAGGGCAGTTTGGCACGTGTGGAAAAGTTTGGAGGCCCAAAGAGGGCCAACGTTTGTCACCTAGTGCTATGATTTGCCCTAAAAAGGGCCAACGTCTCCCTCAAAGGGGTTAAACGTCTTGCTCATTGCTCATTTAGGGTTTTCTTTTAGCAGTTTAATGTAATACAGTATGATTTTTAGTTGTTAGCCTTGTCGGCTATTTTAATGACCTAATTAATAATTAAAGGTCATGAGATGATATATATTGAGGATGTTTTCCATCATTTTAACATAACACAATTCACTCACAATTGTGAGGTCTGATTTTTGCGCCCTCCTAGGGTATTTTTGTTGTCTAAGTGAGGCACACTTGCTATTGGAAGGATATTTTTGGCATCTTATGGCATTTCTCTCAAGGAAGGTTTACAACTAGGGTTTGCATATGATTCTCTTCATGATATGTAAGTGATTTTCTTGCAAAACTTCTTAATTGAATGGTTGTAGGTGTAATTTCTTGCATTTTCTTATTAAATTTCTGATTTGAAACCCTAGGTAACAAGCACACAAGTAGTTCCTTGTTATATGTCCCCTTAGAGAGAGATATTTTAGCCATTGAAGAAGAAGGATTGAAAAAGGGGTGACATCCTAGGCCTAGGTTATCTACACCTAGGGCCATCACTTTCTAGGGTTTGAAAGCCTTGTCTTTACAACACTTTCTCTCACCTCATCCTTTAGTAAAATTAATCATTGATGCTAGCCGTTTTGCCAAGTTGACCTAAGGAAGGAGGGAAGAGAACGAGGCCTTGCTTAAGCAACACTAGAGTGAGCCTCTTTCCCCTAGGGTTTTGATTATAGGGCCCTGCCTTTGCAGTACTTGAGAACCCCTCCCTCCAGTCTTTAAGTCACCATCCTTTCAAAACCTTGTGCCCTCTTCTTGATTGACTCCATATACCCTAAGGCATTGATTTCTAAACCTCCAACGTTGAAGTTTTAGTGTACAAAACATTTCTCAAAACTTTAAATTTTGAAACCCTAACTAACAAACTAACTTAATTAGGACTGACGTCACAATTGGTTATCTCATCTTGACGCAACAAAAGTTGAATATAAGAAATTAAATGATTATTTGAAGCATTTATTGAACAAAATGTTGATTGGATACATTGTTAGCTTAATCATCTTGATAGATATTGATGAATTGATTCTCTTTCATGGCTAATTGACAAAACGTTGACTTCATTTGTATCTATTGCTTTACATTGGTTATTGAATAATAGCAGATAGTTATTGAAGTAATAACCCTTTGAGTTATAGCCTGCATATCTATATTGTATTGTTGTTGTCTTGTTTCGGGTAGGTGTTTTCAATTGGGCATACACTTCATTATTGGTTGTTTAGCCGGACTATCTGACCTAGGTGGTAACCTGTGAGGAGGAACCTTTAACCTTGCTTTATACCTTAGCCTCTTCAAAACCCCAGGTTGTAGGGGATGTCTCCCCTGGGAAAACCTCCCTAAATAGAAAGAACCTACCCATTGAGGTGACATTGCGTGGGGAAGGTTCATGTTACGCCAGTTTGATCTCTATCCTTTAGTCTTCGACCTAAACTACAAACTATGAGATAACATAGTTAATCATTTGTATAACCAAGCTTAAATTGCATACCTCATTGGCGATGCAAACTAATATTTATGCTTCTAAAACCATGTTTTAGCAAAGAAATCCCACTTGCCTTCATTTCCTTACAAATCCCAGTGGTTGTTCCTTTATTCCTTTCGTTTTGAAATGTGCTCTAACCCATACTATTGATGTGTATAAATATTTGGACAAGGTGAACTCTAGGAAAACAGTTATGTCATTAAACCCTAAGATTCATGTGTACTATGATTTCACACACCAACTATCATAAAAAACTACATAAAGTATTCTTCAAGAAATGATTATGGATAGTCAGCAAAGCAAAAAGACTCACAAGGGAGGGGAGACTGTGAGGATTGAACCTTATGATATGCAACTCATTAAATCTAAACCATTGTCCAAGGAATCTTTTCAAAGGGTAGGTTGTCTAAATTTTTGTCAAAGGATACAAAGAGGACATCCAAAAGTGGCCAAAGAGTTTGCATTAAATTTTAATGGGACTAAAACTAAAGTGGGGATGTTAGAATTTGAGGTTTCGAAGCATTACATCTATGTTTCAATAGAGATACCTAATTGTGGGGAGAAATGGTTTAAATCCATGTCATTAAACTCTTCCTTCTCAAAGGAATTCCTTAAGAAATAATATCAAGAGGAAAACTTGTCCAAAGGAGTGCCTAGAAGTCACATGCTTGAATGTTTTGACAAGATTCTCAGGGTTATCCAGAGATACTTCACATGTGAGGGGAGGTTCAATATGGTATACCATTACCACATCAGGTTATTGTTACACTTCACAGGAAAATAAGACATGAATCTTCATTTTATCTTTTTAGAAGCATTGGTAAGATGTTAAACAGAGTCCAAGCAAAGTCAAAGAAGGTAGATACCATCGTCTTTCACTTTGGCCTTATCAAGATGTTAGTAAGGGAAGAGTTAAGGAAAACTAGCATTGTTTGGGAAAATTTCCTAACTTCATCACATTTTCATTTAGATATTTCTCCCACTCCACAGACCAAGAGACAAATTCCTACTCCTGTTGAGAGGAATGTCCATTCAAAGGCCAACAAGAAGAAAAGGGTGACTAGGAGTGATAAAATTTTCAAAGCTACTAATGAAGCAAAAATAGGTCGTCCTTCACAACCTCCAGATAGAGAAACTTCACCTATGGTTGATCCTATTCCCATGGATATTCCTTCAATAAAACCAAGAGGCTTGAAAGGAAAAAAGCATGTTTTTTCCCCAACCATTGCTTGATGCAGTCACGCCACCCAGGGCACGTCTTCTCACAGGACCTTCTCTTCTTACTCGGCCCGAAGAACTGAAAATCTCTTCTAATTCCCTATCGGGAATTTTCCACACCCACAGCAACTCTCCAATTGACCTCCCTTAATGATCGGAAAATCAACGTTGCCTCTTTTCTTTGTGATTGGGGTTCCCTTTATCGGGATCTTGACACCCGTGATGTTTGGGTAACTTGGATTACTGATACCCGGTCTCCGATGTGATCCTTTTTTGCCTTAGCCCCACCTGGCTAAGCCTTCAGTCCACGCGACCACTCTCTATAAGACCTCAGCCTTATATCTCTTCTGTCGGGGTTTCTAACTTCAAATTTTTGATGCTCCTCAAATTCCCATTATCCCTCTAGACTAAGCTACTGGGTCCATGTGACCTCTCCTTATATGACCGCATTCATATCCCTCGTCGGAGTTTCGGACTTTCCGATGTCAAAATACAATTGTCCCGAGGACTTGCGATTCCCCAAATCCTGACGCGCCTTTTTCACGATAGCCCTCCTGGCTATAGGCCTTGGCTCATATGATTGTTGACCCGTTACCATGGTATTATCCCCGTCAGAGCTATGGGTTCTCAAAGGATGCAAAACACTTACTCATGGGTTTCCCGATTCCTCGAACACCGATTCTCCGTCAGGCTGACAGTTGACTTCCACTACGGTGCCTCCCTCCTTTCTAACGTGCTGACAGCTAGTCGCACAATTGTACCTTCCTCCTCGTCGAGATTTTGCGGTTCGCGAAACCAAAGTGTGTAAACACTTTGTCACCGGGATTGTTGATATCCTGATGACTCAAACCCTGATGGATGATTCCTTATCGAGAATTTTACAGATGGCACTGATTGCCTCCACGTGTCCCCACTGACGAACGGTCCCGATTTCTCCGGGGTTTCGGGACTTGTGATGTTCCAACTCTCCTGTCCCCAGGAACTCCTATTCTCCGATTTCCCAACCCCCTCCGGATTCCTAACACCTGTCCTCCCGGACGGACGACTCAGATTATGTCGGGTTTTTCACTATGAGCTTCCCCGACCTTCTGTCCACGAAAATTCGGACTTCTCGAACTCTTGACGCCTCGATCTCCTCCATGTGTCCAACTGAAGGATGGATCCGATATTCCTGGGACTTCGGGGTTTAAAATGTCGAAAAACATTCAACCACGGGATTTCCGATCCTTCGAATCCCGATGGTAACCCTCGGGCAACTTCTGTCAGATCCAACGGCTGATGGGTAATTGATCCACGATCCAACGGCTCACAACTCCTGGAACTTAAACTCTGGATGCGACTATAACCTCCTTACTTCTTTGGTAGATCCAACGGGTGACGGTATTTTTCCAATCTCCTCTGCAAGATCCTAACCGTCCACCTTCCTCTTGGGTATCTTCTACGAGTGAACACAGTATTTCTCTATGAAAACTGGTCCTTCTGCACGCAACTTTGCAGCACTTGGTTTACGCACTCCACAAAATGAACTTCCAGTGCTTCTCTTCAACGAACTTGGAAGCCTTATTCTTCCTAAGCTTCACACAAATCTAAGTCTCCATGAAGACTCTTGCACACACTCCTGGCGGAAATCCTCAAACACTTCTAAGTGTTGAGTTCTTTCGACCCTGCGCACACCTGCAACAGTAGGTCTTCAATACCTCGCTCAGTTTCACGACTGAGACTATCCTTAGCCTGCACACTCCTTGCATGGCTCGTATAATCCAATTTCACTCCTAGGTGAATGAGAACAAGAGCTAACTATCTGAGCCTTCTGTCAACGCACTCCTTGCAGACGACTTCAACTACACCCCTTGCAGGAATCCTTGCTCAGATAGAGAAACAATTGTAACTCATTCCACTTCCTCTCAGATTTCAATCTCAACACATGAAATCATACACACAGCATAATAGAAAATGCATAACAGGAAGTAAATGCTCATGAGAATAGCATTCAACACACACACACACACAAAATAACACGACAACCATGAATCTGAATCAACTTCTTCTATTAATTCAAGATCTGTACATGGTTGTTCTTCTACAGTTCTATGCTTCTCTCCTATGCTCTGGATTCTTCTAACTCTTCCCTGAACTATGTTACAATGCACAATGAGGGTGTCTATATCCGTTCTCCCTCTTTATTCTAGAACTGTCTAATCTAATATTCAATTCTACCTACCTACATTTACTGCTATAAATGCCTTTGTCTATCTCAGACGAGAGCAGGGCGCTCAAGGTATGATTACATTTTACCAAGGGACCTTCATTAAATGATCTCATTTATTTTTGGCGCATCAACTTCAAGGGAAAATTCAAAATTTGCGCTGGCGTGTGCCCAGCTATCCTTTGTCTTCTGCGCTGGCTCGTTTGTCTCGGGAGATGCTCCTGCATCATACTCCCTCGCTTGAAAATTTGCATGGGCTCCTGCCCATGAGCTCCTGCACGGTATGTCCATGCTTCAGAATCTCTGCTTCAGTCTCCCAGCTGGCATCTTCAACTGGATGGCCCTTCCACTTGACCAAATATTCAAAATATTATTTCCTTCTGGTTTTCTTACCCACTCATTTATTCAATATCTGTTCCATCTGTGGCTTCTCTACAACTGGCATCTACTTCTGCCACTGAACCTCTGGTTGTTCATCACTTGTAGTCTCTGTTTCTCCGGCTCTATATGGGTATAAATCCGCGATGGTGAATATCGGAGAAATTCCGATCCCATCAGGTAACTCAATCTCATAAGCATTCTCTCCCATCTTCCTCAAGACCCTACATGGCCTGATTTTCTTCATTTTCAATTTATTGTATGTTCCCCTCGGGAACCTTTCTTTCCTCAAATGTGCCAGAACAAAATCACCAACCTCGAACTGAAGTTGTCTTCTATGCTGATCGGTTTTGCGCTTATATTCTTGACTTGAATTCTGCAATCGCTCCTTCACCCGGCTGTGAAGTTCTTTCATCGCCTCAGCGAATTATTCTGCACTAGCACTCCTAGTAGCAGTCTGTTCTGAATCTCTCAATTCAGAAACTCCTCTTGGTTGTATGCCATATACAATCTGGAATGAACTCTGCCCTATGCTCCTATTAATAGAGTCATTGTAAGCAAACTCTGCCTGCGGCAATATATTGTCCCAACTGCTATGGTGCTCTGTCACCAAGCTTCTCAGCAAGTCTCCCAAACTTCTGTTCACCACTTATGTTTGTCCATCCGTCTGAGGATGATAAGATGAACTAAACAACAAGTTAGTCCCCATCTTCTTCCATAATGTTCTCCAAAAGTGTCCTAAGAACTTTGTGTCTCTGTCCGAAACTATGCTTTTTGGCAATCCATGAAGTCGAATGACCTCCTTGAAGAACAGATTTGCGATGTGAGTCGCATCACTGGTCTTCTGGCATGAGATAAAATGTGTCATCTTGGAAAACCTATCCACTACCACAAACATGGAGTCAACACCCCTTTGTGTCTTTGGTAACCCCAATACAAAATCCATACTTATCGCCTCCCACGGCTTGTCTGGTATGGGCAATGGCTGATAAAATCTCGCATTTTGTTTCCTTCCTTTTGAATGCTGGAAAATCCGGCATCTGTCAACAAATCTCTTGACATCCACTCGCATCCCTGGCCAAAAGTATGACTCTCTTAGCTTTGCAAAAAAAATTTCATGGCCAAAGTGTCCTGCTAACCCACCACTGTGTTTCTCTTTTAACAAGTTCTCCCTCATGGAGCATTTCGGAATACACAGTTGATTCCCTCGGAACAACAATCCTTCCTGGATCATGTACTCTATCCATTGGCTTCTTTCTCTGAGAACTGGGTTCTCAGCTGCTTCATACGCTTCCTTAAAATCCTGATCATCTGCATACATGTCCCTGAGATCATCAAAGCCTAACGTCCCGACTTTGAACTCCTGCAACAGTAAACACTTCCTGCTCAAAGCATCAGCCACTTTGTTAGCAGTACCGGAAATATGCTTAATTACAAAGGTGAAATTTTGCATGTATTCAACCCACTTAACATGCCTCTGATTCAATTTCTCTTGTTCAGTCACAAATTGTAATGCATGGTTATCACTATATAAAACAAATTCCTTTGGAATTAAATAGTGCCTCCATTTCTTCAATGCCTCTATGATGGCATAAAATTCCTTATCATACGTGGAGTATTTTTCTTTTGCCTCATTCATCTTTTCGCTGAAATATGCAATTGGTTTGTCCTCCTGACTTAAGACCGCTCCTATGGCAAGCCCGCTTGCATCACATTTTACCTAGAATGTCTTTTTAAAATCTGGCAACACCAGAATTGGTTGTTCCGTAATCTTTTGTTTCAACAAATTGAAACTCTTCTCAGCCTGATCAGTCCAGTGAAAAGATTTATGTCTTTTCTTCACTGTATCCATCATTGCTGCACTAATTCCACTGAAATTCCTGATGAATTTTCGGTAGAAACTAGCCAAACCGTGAAAACTTCTCACCTCAAATATGTTCCTCGGTGATGGCCATTTTTTTATTACATCCACCTTATCTGGGTCCATCCTTAATTCATTTGCTGAGATAACAAATCCCAAGTAAATGAGTTATGTCTTCATGAATGAGGACTTCTTTATGTTTATCAGCAACTTTTCCTGCTGTAATCTCTTCATCACAATGGCCAAATGCTTCCAATGCTCAGCCTTTGTCTTGTTGAAAACCAATATGTCATCCAGATACACGATGACAAATATCCCGATGAAATCCTTCAGGACTTCATTCATCAACCTCATAAAGGTACTCGGTGCATTCGTCAAGCCAAATGGCATGACAAGCCATTCGTACAAACCTTCGTTTGTTTTGAATGTTGTTTTCCATTCATCACCTTCTCTCATACGAATCTGGTGATATCCACTCTTCAAATCTACCTTTGAAAAAAATCTTGCCCCACTTAATCAATCCATCAAATCATCCATCCTTGGCAATGGAAATCTGTACCTGATAGTTATCTTGTTAATCACCCTTGAATCAATGCACATCCTCCAGCCTTTGTCTTTCTTTGGACTGAGTATTGTTGGACCAGCACATGGACTCAAGCTTTCCCTGACCAAACCTTTGTCCAACAACTCCTAGACCTGTCTTTTAACTTCTTCATTCTCCTGCAGCGTCAATCTGTACGCGGCTTTGTTTGGTAAACTAGCTCCTGGTATGAGATCAATATGATGACTCACACTTCTCATCGGTGGCAACGAACGTGGTAGTTCATCCACTACTATGTCAGCGAACTCTTCCAACAGTTCCTGAACTTCTTCTGGAAAATCATCCACTCTTGTGCTAGTCAGAACAATTCTCATTTTTCTGACCACAAAGAATTGTGGATCCTCCTTCTTCTTAACTTCTGCAAGAAGTTCCTTCCCACTCATGAGAAGTATTGTGTTGCTTACCTCTGGTTTCGCCTCCTTATCCTCAATTGGATGCAACATATGGGTTCTCCCATTCTTCTCCAGGGTGTATGTGTTCATCCTCCCATCATGAATCACATTTCTATCATATTTCCATGGTCTACCCAGCAATAGGTGACAAACATCCATAGGAATAACATCACAGAGTATTTTATCATTATATCCTCCTATTTTGAATTCAACTAAACATTGTTTAGTGACATTTACCTGATGTCCCTTCTATAGCCATGAAACCTTGTATGGACTCGGGTGATCAGTCGTCTCCAGCTCCAGCTTCTCTACCATCTCGGTTGAAACGAGATTATCTGTGCTACCGCTGTCCACAATGACCTTGCACACTCTATCCTTGGTCTTGCAAGTGTTGGTCACTATAATTGCTTAATTAAATTCAAACAACCAAGTGAAACATAAATTATCAACCCAGGGAAGTCTTTTGTTTCAAAGATAGTTGCGCACTATATATGCTCAATTCCAAAATCACTTAGTGTTGTAGTAAAGAAAA
>ML794137.1:340380-354753 GCA_009831015.1 Picea engelmannii
TAAACATATAGTGATGAGAAAGGACGTTGTATACCTTGGAGTGATCAGATGAAGTGATAATATGAGTCTGAATACAGGTGATGAAGGGTATAATAATGGCAAAAAGTATGGGCAAAAAGGGTACAATATGTGGTCCTAACAGCAAGCAGTCCTAAAAAGACTGTTCCTCTGCGCTGTATTCTCCATCTCCTTTTCTAGTGTCAAAAGGACCTTTCGCATCACCAGCGATCATTCGTCTTCAGCGTATTCTGCCTCAACATCTCGCCTATGTGCCTCGGCGATGTGAGTCTCTCCAGTTTCTTTCTTTTTCTCTGGACACTCGAACGACCTATGCCCATTCTTTCCACATGTGAAGCATGTGATTACTCCACCTCTTCCTCTTCCTCTACCTCTGGTATGAGGAAATATATCATTATCATCATATCATCCTCTCTGCTCAGTATTTTATTCCCTTTGCTCAGCATATCTCCCTCGTTGCGAGCTTCCACCTCTCTTTGTCCGAGTCTGAGGTTTTTTCCAGTTGTCTTTGGGCTTCTGGATTCTTTCTTGGGCAACTGCTTTTCCTCTAGGCTGACTTATGCCTCGGCCTCTTTGACTCTACTTTCGGCTCAGCTTCTCCTCAGCTTTCAGATCCATTTGGTAGGAATCCTCCACCGTTCAGATGGTTTCCATACTCATTTCATCCTGAATCTCATATCTCAGGCCATTCATATACCTGGCCACTTTTTCGTCATTGCTTTCGCGATGACCTAACCTGATATTCAGTCTGTAAAATTCCTCAATATACTCTTTTACTGTCATCATCTTTTGTCTCAGGTTCTGCATTCTCCTGAACAGAGAAATTTGATAATCCCTGGGAATGAATTTTTCCTTCATCTTTGCAATCATCTTGTCCCAGCTTTTGATCTTTTGCTTGTCTTGGCAATGCCTGTCAGCTTGTAGTTCATCCCACCACAAGGTTGCATTTCCTTTTAATCTCATGATGGCATGTCTGACCTTCTTGTCCTCTTCAATATCTTCATAGTCGAAGTAAGTATCTAGAGCTCTAATCCAATCTAGCAGCTCTTCCCCATCCAAATTTCCCTCATAAATTGGAATGTCCATTTTTACCTTTGTACTCATTCTTGCAACAGCTTTAAGTAAGCATTCACTCGCTGCATCTTCCACTGGGATTTCTTCTCCTCCCTGTCCAGCATCATCTTCATTTTCGGATTCACTGATATCTCCTACATCAGCTTTTCGCCTTTCTCTTATCTCCATGTCCTCCATTCTGGCACGAAGATTTCGCATTTCCCTCTCCATGTCTGGATTCTGCACTTGCCTGCCTCTTTCTCTGGATATTTCCCTTTCCTCCTCTAGGTCGGGTGATTGTCTACCCCTTCTCCTTGGTGGCATGGTGAATTCTCTTTTTTCTCTACTACAGAAAGCAAAGAATCGTTTCTAAGCTCTGATACCACTTGACGCAATCGCTCCACCCAGGGCACGTCCGCTCACAGGACCTTCTCTTCTTACTCGGCCCGAAGAACTGAAAATATCTTCTAATTCCCTATCGGGAATATTCCACACCCACAGCAACTCTCCAACTAACCTCCCTTAATGATCGGGAAATCAACGTTGCCTCTTTTCTTTGTGATCGGGGTTCCCATTATCGGGATCTTGACACCCGTGATGTTCGGGTAACTTGGATTATCGATCCTCGGTCTCCGATGCGCTCCTTTGTTTCCTTAGCCCCACCTAGCTAAGCCTTCAGTCCACGCGACCACTCTCTATAAGACCTCAGCCTTATATCTCTTCTGTCGGGGTTTCTGACTTCAAATTTCCAGTGCTCCTCAAATTCCCGTTAGCCCTCTATACTAAGCTCCTGGGTCCACGTGACCTCTCCTTATATGACCGCAGTCATATCCCTCATCGGAGTTTCGGACTTTCCGATGTCAAAATACAATTGTCCCCAAGACTTGCGATTCCCTGAATCCTGGTGCACCTTTTTCACGATAGCCCTCCTGGCTATAGGCCTTGGCTCATACGATCGTTGAACCATGACCATGGTCTTATCCTCGTTGGAGCTACAAGTTCTCAAAGGCTGCAAAACACTTACTCGTGGGTTTCCCGATTCCTCGAACATCGATTCTCCGTCAGGATGACAGCTGGCTTCCACTACGACGCCTCCCTCCTTTCTAACGTGCTGACAGCTAGTCGCACAATTGTACCTTCCTCCTCGTCAGTATTTTGCGGTTTACGAAACCAAAGTGCGTAAAAACTTTGTCACCGGGATTTCCAATATCCTGATGACTCAACCCCCGATGAATGATTCCTTATCGGGAATTTTACCGATGGCACTGATTTCCTCCACGCGTCCCCTCTGACGAACGGTCCCAATTTCTCCGGGGTTTCGGGACTTGTGATGTTCCAACTTTCCTGTCCCTAGGAAATCTGATTATCTGATTTCCTGACTCCCTCCGGATTCCTGACACGTGTCCTCATGAACGGATGACTCAGATTATGTCGGGTTTTTCACTATGAGCTTCCCCGACCTTCTATCCACGGAACTTCGGACTTCTCGAACTCTTGACGCCTCGATCTCCGCCACGTGTCCAACTGACGGACGGCTCCGATATTCTCGGGACTTCGGGGTTTCAAATGTCGAAAAACATTCGACCACGGGATTTATGATCCTTCGAATCCCGATGGTAACCCTCGGGCAACTTCTGTCAGATCCAACAGCTGATGGGTAACTGATCCATGATCCAACGGCTCACAACTCCTGGAACTTAAACTCCGGATGCGACCATAACCTCCTTACTTATTTGGTAGATCCAACGGCTGACGGGATTTTTCCAATATCCTCTGCAAGATCCTAACTGTCCACCTTCCTCTTGGATATCTTCTACAAGTGAACCCAGTATTTCTCTATGAAAACTGGTCCTTCTGCACGCAACTTTGCAGCACCTGGTTTACGCACTCCATAGAACGAACTTCCAGTGCTTCTCTTCAACGAACTTGGAAGCCTTATCCTTCCTGAGCTTCACACAACTCTGAGTCTCCATGAAGACTCTTGCACACACTCCTGGCGGAAATCCTCGAACACTTCTAAGTGTTGAGTTCTTTCGACCCTGCGCACACCTGCAACAGTAGGTCTTCAATACCTCGCTTAGTTTCATGACTGAGACTCTCCTTAGCCTGTGCACTCCTTGCACGGCTCGTATAATCCAATTTCACTCCTGGGTGAATGAGAACAAGAGCTAACTATCTGAGCCTTCTGTCAACGCACTCCTTGCGAACGAATTCAACTGCACCCCTTGCAGAAATCCTTGCTCAGATAGAGAAACAATTGTAACTCATTCCACTTCCTCTCATATTTCAATATCAACACATGAAATCATACACACATCATAATAGAAAATGCATAACAGGAAGTAAATACTCATGAGCATAGAATTCAACACACACACACACAGAATAACACGACAACCATGAATCTGAATCAACTTCTTCTATTAATTCAAGATCTGTACATGGTTGTTCTTCTACAGTTATCTGCTTCTCTCCTATGCTCTGCATTCTTCTAACTCTTCCCTGAACTATGTTACAATGCACATTGAGGGTGTCTATATCCGTTCTCCCTCTTTCTTCTAGAACTGTCTAATCTAATATTCAATTCTACCTAGCTACATTTACTGCTATAAATGCCTCTGTCTATCTCAGACGAGAGCGGGGTGCTCAAGGTCTGATTACATTTTACCAAGGCGCCTTCATTAAATGATCTCATTTATGTTTGGCGCATCAACTTCAAGGGAAAATTCAAAATTTGCGTTGGCATGTGCCCAACTATCCTTTGTCTTCTGTGCTGGCTCGCTTGTCTCGAGAGATGCTCCTGCATCATTGTTGCAGACAAGGTTAAACCTAGAAGACATTTTACTAGAGCGGTAGCCAAGAAACATGTCCTTGTGAAGGATGATACAAAAGAGACTTTAGCCCAACAAAAAGGTAAATATCATTATTCTAAGTAGCCTATTGAAGATATTGACATCACTACTCCTCAGCATGAAAGCAACCCCACCTTCAAAAGGTTCAAGAGGCAGCTCAAGGAAGCAGGAGTTGAAACTAATAAGTTGACGAAGGAATACTTGGATTCCAGGATGAATCTTAAGGAGATGATGGCCATGTATGAAGAGACTATTGATAAGGCAAGGTTCTTGGCTAAAATAATTTTACCCTGTCACAAGAAGAACATAACCCATCAAGCTAAAATCGGAAAATTGAAGGCAGAGTTACAGCCTTTCAAAGAAGAATTGGAAAAGAGAAACTTAGACATGTTGGCCAAGGTGGCTACCAGAAGAAGTTCCAGAACAAGAAGATAAAGATATTGATCTTCCAAAACTAGCATTAATTTTGGTCAAAGTTTATGTTATATGCATTTACAACATTTTGGTGATGGTTATGAGTTTTGAACTATAACTAGCAGTTTTGGTTTTTTTCCTCCAATTATATATCAAGATAATGAATTTTTTTTGCATGTCTGGACTCCTCGTTTAAGTTTTGAGATGTTGAAGCTTTAGAAAAACTTAAACAGGATGCTACATGAAATTTTGCAGTGCCTGGAATCATTAGTGTTGTGAACTAGTTGTTTCAGGACAATTTGCAGTGTTACGCTACAAACTCAATTTTTGGATATTTTGGAGGGAAAGGGAGTTTCCAGCTCTCAAGATGGATTCGTACCAACACTTAGAGGATATTTTGCACTTTGGGAGGCCACATTCCTCAAGAAGCTACAGTCTTATGGATGCATCATCAAGATTTTAAATATCGTTGCATGCGTTGCCAACATCCTCCTTTAAAATAGTAGTTTGTTTATTTTTGGTTGTACACATATTGCCACACTTCCCTTAGGCATGGGGATCCTATGAGGAAGTTGAGGGGAGAATTGTAAAGATGGAATTGATAGTTTTAGCTATTTAAATGGCATTTTAAGACTAAAGAGGGTTCGAATGGTGTGACAGAAAAATTCTTATTTTTGATATTGTCTTTTGTAGTAGAGTTTTCTCCTAATGTATGGACCAGATCCAATATACTTTTAATGGTAGAAACCAATCTTACTTATCATCATCATATTTTGTCGTCTTACTTTGATATCAGTCTTTGTTGAAAGATTCATCTGGTTGTTGTTTCTTTATTGCAATAAATGATTTATTGTGATATTGTATGAAATTTTATCAAAGTTATTTTCTCTTTGATTTTAAGAGGTTCTTATTCAAAGAGTTTTCTTCATATGTGTGTCAGTATTACATGATGTAAATGATATGCATATTACATTTTCCTTGTTAAAGTATTCCATCTATCACTTTATCTCTTAAAACCTGATTTGAAGCTATTCAAGGCCTTGTTTGTTGGTGTGTATTACATGGAATTATCTATGATTGACATCTTTAATTGATTTTTCCATCCATTTTCCACATTTTATAAACATTTATCCTTTAAATTATGATGGGTATTAGGCTTACACCTACAGCAATCTAGGTGTAACTTCTAGTGCTAAAAGGATTGATGTGCGCATTTGAAGAGAATCCAATCAAGGCATATTCTTGGGGTATAATGGTGTGCAAGAGGAGTTTTCTTGTAGTTTTAAAGGTGTTCTATGAAGGACTAAGGTCTATGAAACTAAAAATTGTGCTATTTTGAGGGTACAATGCTGCAATCTGGAGTTATATTTTGGGAATGATGTTATGAGGTTCACTAGGGTATGAAGGATAAATCTCACTAGGGTTTGAAGCTATGTCTAGGGTATGAAGGAAGGAGAGGTGTTGGAGCATGAAAGTTAAGGGTATGATGATACTATGAAATGCATTAAGTATAAAGCATGTAGGTGAAGTCAGAAGTACTATGTGTATGAATATATTAGATTGCTTCCTATATAGGTCTTGTTGATTTGGTGCTCAGCTGAGGAGATTGGTGTCTCCATATGGTTGGTGCCTACACAATAGCTTTTTGAGTTGGTGCTTAGCCAAAGAGATTAGTGTCTCTAGTATGTTGGTGTCTACACACTATCTTACTGACTTGGTGCTCAATTGAAGACATTGGTGTCTCTAGTAGGTTGGTGCCTATACAATATCTTGTTGAGTTGGTGCTCAGCTAAAGAAATTGGTGTCTCTATTAGGTTGGTGCCTACATAATGTCTTGTTGAGTTGGTGCTCAATTAAATATATTGGTGTCTCTATTAGGTTGGTGCCTACAATATTTGTAATAGTAGGTTGGAGCCTATGAACATTTATAAAGATAAGTTTTTGTGGTTTTCCCCACAATGGTTTCCAAATTAAACTTTGTGTATTGTGATTTGAGTTCACATGCATTTAGTATTTTTAAGTTAACAAATTATTGGTGAATCCTCATTTAAAGTAAAAAGTATCTTATATTGATTCACCCCCCTGCCCCCTCAGTATAAGCATAAGTTCAACAATTGGTATCAGAGCAGGTTCCTTTGGAAATAATCTAACCACTAAAAGGAAAATATCGAAAGAACACATGGCTAGTCAAGACGATTTCCTCTTCATGACCATGGATACAAAGCCTACTAATAAAGAAAAGGAAGACAATCAAAAAGAAAAATCAGATTCATAAGAAGACATTGATGGGGAAGTGAATCTTGAATCAAAACGTGTTAGTTCCTTAGAAGAAATAGAAAGACTCGGGGGGGAGAATAAAAGGCAGAAAGAGCAATTGAAAAATTATGAAAATAAGGATCATGATCTTGATGAAACAAAAAAAATAGTTATCATCCTAAAGACTCAACTAGAAGAGGTAAAAATGATAGAAGAAGTGGTGAGAAGCTAGTTGAAAGAAAAGGAAGAAAATTGTGAGAAGCTAGAGGCTAAAATCATTTCCTTAAGAAAGTAACTAGAGAAAGCAATTGATCAGTTGAGTAGAAGCTTGAATTTTGGAAAAATTGTTGAAATATTAGAAAATTTTCTCATTCACAAAATTTCACCATTTATCAAGACAGGTCTTGGCTACAACGAAAAACAAAACACCCCAAGGGAGATGCAAGCCATAAAAAAAGGAAAATGAAGAAAATCCTAAAAAATATGCTAATATTCTCAAAGGCTCTGTCAAAAATGAAGGAAGATGCAAGAAAGGAAATGACGACTAGTAGAAACTTGATTCTTCTCACAAGAACAAAAGAATGATTTCATAAGAGTTGTTCCACCAAGAAGGTATTTAACAATCCAATACCAAAATCTCTTTCTTGGCTATTGTTTTTCTTGCAATAATTTTGGTCATAAAGCAATAGATTGTATAGCTTATGCAAGAAGTGACATGTGAGAGATAGAAATAGAGGTTCTTATAATACCTCAAAGAATTATTATGTGAGAAACAAAATTAGAAGTTCTCATGGGTTTGTTGATAGAAACTACAATTCATTTTCTCCCCTACTTGATTACAATATTGAATGTTGTAAGTGCAATAACTATGGGCACATAGTATGTGACTATAGAAGCAGCATAATAAAGTCTCCTAAATAAAATACGAAATAAGATGTTCTTACCAAGCATATAAAAGAATACAAAAAGGTGTGTAAAAGGAAGCAAGAAGAACCAAAGAAGGAAGAATATGGACTTACAATGTATGCTCAAGACAAAGGAATCCAATGGTACATTAATAGTGGATGTTCAAAACACATGCAGGGGATCAGAACAAATTTATCACCCTAAAGGAAGAAAAAGGAATCATTTTTACCTTTGGGGATAATGCTTTTCAAGGATAGTTGGAAAAGGTACCATTAGTCTTGATAATGGAAAGACTAAAACATAGAATGTCTTGTATGTTGAAGGGTCAAAACACCATATTCTAAGTGTTATAAAAATGTGTGATCAAGGTTACAATCTCACATTTCATTCGAACAGTTGTGAGATAAGGAAAGGAGGTTCGGGGAGATTAGTCACAAATGCAAACAAAACCCTGAGTAATGTATACATTCTTGATGAAGTCAAAGGAGAAAAATGGTGTATGGGACAAGTAAATGAAATTTGGTTATGGCATAGAAGGATGGGTCATATAAACCTTGACAATCTAGTAAAACTTAGGAAGGAACAAGCAGCAAGAGATATTCCAAGTATCTCAAAACCTACCAAGGTGAGAGTTATTTTATGTTTCTTATTGACAATTACACAAGAATGACATGGGTTACATTTCTTAAAGAAAAATATGAATCATTTGATAAGTTTAAATCTTTCAAAACCCCAGTTAAAAATGAGACTGATTTAAAAATCAAGTTATTAATATCAAACAGAGGAGGTGATTTTACCTCTTATGAATTTGATGAATTATGTGAGAATCATGGAATCAAGAGACATTTTTTGGTAGAAAGAACTCCACTGAAAAATGGAATTGTAGAAAGGAAGAATAGAACTGTGCAATAAATTGTTAGAACAATGTTAAATGAAGAAAAACTACCATACACCTGTTAGCAACATTTCTTGTATAGGGGTATTCTCCTCTCTGATTTTAGGCCTCTGGTGTAAACGCATAGAAGTGGGGTTTGAAAACTGGTCGGATGTGTTTTATTCAAGGGCCGCAGCCATAAGCGTCGAGCATAGCTCACAGAAGAAGTCCATTTCGGGCTTAAAATCAAGTGAGCAAGCAGTCTGATTTCAACGGCAAGGATCAATTGACGAAGTAGATCGACGGTCATCGGGTTTTCAGGGTTGTCAAGTTGCCCGGGATTTAGCACAAAGGGTAGCGCCCATAGTTCAGGGAAAGTCTGGGTCATCTGATCCAATTGGGACAGGTGGCGGCCAGTCAGCGTATCGGGGATCGGTTTTTCGGGAGACAAGGAGCCTCCCATTCTTTACAGCTGAAATCGTTGATCGGCGAAACGTTGAAAGCACCTTTGGAGCTGAGCCCACGGTCTTAGCACCAGGTCACATCAAGCAAGCCTATAAATGGGGGCAGCCCCCTTTATAATAACGATTACTATCTGGGCCATTCATTTGAAGGACGCGCAACACACATTTGTGTCACGTCGGCATTCGGGAGTTCGAGGGGTAAGCGCTCCTTGTCATTTCACTTCTCGAAACCTCAAATCCCAAAATGACGAAAGCGCCCAGAATTAGGCCCATGGTTTTGGCGCCCGGTCACAGAGGAGCAGGCCTTAAAGGAGGGGCACTAATGTTTATCATTTGACAAGATGGGCCCCAAAATGCCGAGAGTGATCTTAGCCATTCATCCTGGAGGAACGTGTGGCACGCAATTAGGTTCTCTACCTTTTCTCCCATCATGACTTCGAAGCATAAGGAACAACTCTCTCACAACCCCAAAACAATGAAACCTCCTTTGAAGGTAGGTGTAGGGTCATGGCCCACGATCACTCGAGAAAGTAGAAAGGGTTGTACAAAAGGGAGGCCAAAAGCCTCAAATTGAGTTTCAAAGGGGGGGCACTGTGTTCTCCAGATGCCAATTCGACGTGATCTAAATCCCGGTACCTGCTGGGTATGAATGAAGAAGAGAGAGGGTGGTTGAAACCTCGCCTCACTCATTAATTGCAAAGTATGGATGTTCCGGGTGAAAGTCTACCCGAGAAGGTCCTCTATACTGGTTCTTTTCATGGAAGCCACGCCGAGTCCTTGACTCACCAAGGAGGTCTTCACACACTAGCTCGGCTCTTAATGGCTCAGCTACCTCCCTTGCAGGAGCCATGCGCAGTTAAGGTGATGTCTGACAAAGAATAGTCGTTCGAATTTGGCCGAGGGGACACCAAGTCTTGGGTGCACAATCGGCCAGAGTCTGCATGCGTAGACTGTCAGAAGACATGCAGACGCAATGTTTTTAATGCAGCGTCTTGTTTTTGCTGCTATGGTTGTTTTTTAGTATATGTAGGCATTTTCGTCATTTTCGTAGGGGTCGATGGTTGAGCTAGGGTCCCGATTGTAAAGTTTTGTTGCAGCGCTAGTCGCTCTGGTTAATGTATAAGGTATTTGAGATTTCTTACTTTATGGATGTCAATTTCTCTTCCATCTCTTTGTATACTGTGTTAGAATAGCTCAGAATTGGAGGATCCAGTCGAGTTGTAGCTGTTATAGGATGATGTAGGTTGGATCACTATAACAGTTTCATTGTTTATAATCAGTTCCTGTGATTTTCTTATCGTTGAACGACTTGGAATTGGAGGATCTAGTCGAGTCACCCCTCAGCTCCTTGAAACTCTGGACCAAGAGGATCTTGGCTTTTGAGTTTTTCTTCCTCAATCTTTTGAAGGCCTGTTGCCTGAAGCAGTCTTGCTCACCCTTCCCACAAGTCTTCCATCTACCACCCTTTAATCATTTTCTGACATAAGTTGGATCAAGGCCTCCCTTGCTATCTACATACCAGGCCCGGTTTCCTGAGTTAAAGTTGTACCTTCTTGAGTATTTATCCATTCGATCACCCATTCAAAACTATCGTGACATAAAACTGATGGGCGTCGGGCTCTGCTCCTGCAAGCAATCCAGGAGTGACTTCTGACGCTAACATTTCTGGCATCGTTGTCGGGGATAAAGTTGAAGATTTTCCCTAGGAAGAACGACATTGAGCCTCTGATTCTGAAGGTGCATCAGACATCAGAGCCCTTAAATATTTCTATTGTGCACCTGGCGACTTCATTGTTTCCACTTCATTGTTTCAGCTATAGCTATTGTTATCACACCTGAAAGATAACCCAGAGAAGCTTTCTCGAGAAGGTTTCAGCGGCTGCTTTCTCAGCTTGAGGAGATTCCTGGGGTAACGACAACGTTAAGATCTGGCCTTTGATGGTGAACAAGGACCAGGCATATTTGAAGCTGCGCATATTTCACCTGGCAACTCCATGATTTGAGGATCGATTGGCGACTCCACTGGTTCGATATGGAGAAAAATTTGGCTCAAAGTTTTTCTTTCTGTGACTTTTCCCAGATAGTTGGTTTTCCTAATGCACTTCCTGATAGAGACCAATGGGAAAATTTCCTCCCTGAATTTCATGCAACAAGTTGGTAGGAACCAACTGAGCATTTACTGGAATTCCATAAAGCTATTCACCGACACAATATCACGCATGAGGATGTCTGGATTAAGCTCTTGAGGTATTCATTGAAGGGAGTTGCTCTTGAGTGGTGTCGATCTCTTCCCGCTGTGAGCATCCGCTCTTTAACAGGTTTTCATACAGCTTTCAATTCATTTTGTAAAGACTATTATCCAGCTGATTGTTTGTTTGAAAATTGTTGTGAGCAGTTTTCTTTGCTTCATGAAGCCTCTGCTGGACCTGAAGACCATGTCCATGATAAAGCCTTTACTGTGGAGGAAATAATTTGCCATGAAAAAACAGAGGTGTTGAATGATATTAATTGTGTTAGCCCTAGAATGGAAGCATCTGACATCATATCAGATGCCTCTATTCTTTTAGATGTTCATAACGATCAACATGCCTCTTATGGAAATTGCGAGTTTGTGGAGCAAATGTGGTCTATAGTAGATGGCTCACCCAAGTATCGGGTTGAAGCAGACGTTCCTAGCAGCTCTGTTCATGATGACGAAGACCCTCACTTTTTAAAAGAGGGGTTAGTTGTGGAAGAGGATTATCCTCTTTTCCCCCAGGGGGTTTCTCATGATATATTTTTACCTGGGATTAAAGAGAAAAGGATTATGTATGGGTAGCCAAAAGCAGCAGGTCCCACTGTCCCTGAAACGGAAATTTTTTACGAGATCACTGTTCTGGAGGAGGATCATATCAATGAAGGACAACCCTTTTTTGATGTATATTATAGTGATGATGAGCAGCAAGATTATCCTACACTTGATCACTATAAATATATTGAAGAGCCAGTCAGCAAGAAGAACCACCCCATGGTCCTTATTTATGATGAATATGAATCTGACCCGGGGGAGAGCCAAGAAGAGGAAAAGGAACCAGAGGAACAGCTGAGCAAATATTTCATTCTAGAGCCAGTCAGCAAGCAGCTACCGCCTGAGATCAGTGATCCTACGTCAGTTGTTCACTCACATGTGCTTATAAAATATATTCAACCACATGTGAGCAACTCTATAGCAGAGGAGGTTGCCTGTCACCAATTTTCCAAAATTTTCCACTCATTCTATGACCCTGTCGGTGAATACATGGAGTGGCATATCCTTTATGCCTTGGAGCTGCCCTATTCCATATCAACTTCACCCTGTGAGGAGAAGTTGAAGAGTGTAGCCATTCTACTGTCACGGTTACACTATCTGCTGGTGATCATTGACATAAGGAAGGAGCTTCTATCCAGGAAGTTGCTTGAATGGCTATGGTGGAAGTTTTCTTTCACCTAGCCCCATGTAAAGGATTCTGATAGTTTAGGACTGTACATAAATAAGCTCTTTTGAGAAGGTATCTTGTTTTTTTTTACTTTTACTTTTTCGGCATATATTTTCAGCAGGGGGTGTTTTGAGCTTGACTCCATAGCCCAACAGCAAGGCACTGAAACTACAAAATGAGTTCTTAGAGCTCCGGGATGACTCTATCCCCCATGGAGCCTAATGTTAGCAACATTTCCTGTATAGGGGTATTCTCCTCCATGATTTTAGGCCTTTGGTGTAAACGCATAGAAGTGGGGTTTGAAAACTGGTCGGATGTGTTTTATTCAAGGGCCGCAGCCAAAAGCGTCGAGCATAACTCACAGAAGAAGTCCATTTCGGGCTTAAAATCAAGCGAGCGAGTAGTCTGATTTCAACAGCAAGGTGATCAATCGACGAAGCAGATCGACGGTCATCGGGTTTTCGGGGCTGTCAAGTTTCCCAGGATTTAGCACGAAGGGTAGTGCCCATAGTTCAGGGCATGTCTGGGTCATCCGATCCAATTGGGACAGGTGGCAGCTAGTCGACGTATCGAGGATCGGTGTTTCGGGAGACAAGGAGCCTCCCATTCTTTACAGCTGAAATCGTCGATCGGCGAAACACTGAAATCACCTTTGGAGCCGAGCCCACGGTCTTAGCACCAGGTCACATCAAGTGAGCCTGTAAATGGGGGCAGCCCCCTTTATAATAATGAATACTATCTGGGTCGTTCATTTGAAGGACGCGCGGCGCACATCTGTGTCACGTTGGCATTCGGGAGTTCGAGGGGTAAGTGCTCCTTGTCATTTCACTTCTTGAAACCTCGAATCTCGAAATGACGAAAGCGCCCAGAATTAGGCCCATGGTTTTGGTGCCCGGTCATAGAGGAGCAGGCCTTAAAGGAGGAGCACTAATGTTTATCATTTGACAAGACGGGCCCCAAAGCACTGAGAGTGATCTTAGCCATTCATCCTGGAGGAACGTGTGGTGCGCGATTCGGTTCTCCACCTTTTTTCCCATCGTGACTTCGAAGCATAAGGAACAGCTCTCTCACAACCTCGAAACGCCGAAAACACCTTTGAAGGTAGGTGTAGGGTCACGGCCCGTGGTCACTTGAGAAAGTAGAAAGGGTTGTACAAAAGGGAGGCCAAAAGCGTCGAATTGAGTTTCAGAGGGGGGGGAATGTGTTCTCCAGACGTCGATTCGACATGATCTAAATCTCGGTACCTACTAGGTATGAATGAAGAAGAGAGAGGGTGGTTGAAACCTCGCCTCACTCATTAATTGCAAAGTATGGATGTTTCGGCTGAAAGTCTACCCGAGAAGGTCCTATGTACTGGTTCTTTTCATGGAATCCACGTCGATTCCTCGACTCGCCAAGGAGGTCTGCACACGCTATCTCGGATCTTAATGGCTCAGCTACCTCCCTTGTAGGAGCCATGCGCAGTTAAGGTGGCGTCTGACAAAGAATAGTCATCCAAATTTGGCCGAGGGGACACCAAGTCTTGGGTGCACGATCGACCAGAGTCTGCATGTGCAGACTGTCAGAAGACATGCAGATGCAATGTTTTTAATGCAGCATCTTGTTTTTGTTGCTATGGTTTTTTTTGAGTATATGTAGGTGTTTTCGCCATTTTCATAGGGGTCGATGGTTGAGCTAGGCTCCCGTTTGTAAAGTTTTGTTGCAGCACTAGTCGCTCTGGTTAATGTATAAGGAATTTGAGATTTCTTACTTTATGGATGTCAATTTCTCTTCCATATCTTTGTATAATGTGTTAGAACAGCTCAGAATTAGAGGATCCAGTCAAGTTGTAGTTGTTATAGGATGATGTAGGTTGGATCACTATAACAGTTGCATTGTTTCTAATCGGTTCCTGTGATTTTCTTAGCGCTGAACGACTTGGAATTGGAGGATACAGTAGAGTCACCCCTCAGCTCCTTGAAACTCTGGACCAAGAGGATCTTGGCTTCTGAGTTTTTCTTCCTCAAGCTTCCGAAGGCCTGTTTCCCGAAGCAGTCTTGCTCACCCTTCCCACAAGTCTTCCATCTACCACCCTTTAATCA